>BQNB010019113.1:0-67275 GCA_026074375.1 Tanacetum coccineum
ATTACAAGCAAACGCGTACAATACTAAAAATAAATAGCATAGTTATCGACATCGTCAAAGACTTGAAAACACAGGGTGTTATATACTTGTCTTGAGATATGAAGATTCCTCCCTTGTTCTGCTTGACTTGTAGACCTAGGAAAAATGTAAGTTCACCCATGGAACTCATTTGAAATCTGCTTTTCATTAAGGCTTCAAACTCAGCACACCAAGACTTGTTGGTAGAACCAAAAATGATATCATTTTTAATGAACAAAGTCTTGTCAATTGTGCCCCTCTTGTATCCATGCTTCTCTAGGAATGTTGATAAAGTAGCATACCAAGCTCTAGGGGCTTGGTGCAGTCCATACAAAGCTTTGACCACCTTATAAACTTTTGTAGGATGATCAGGATCAACAAAACCAGGAGGTTGTGAGACATAAACCTCTTCATCTATAGTGCCATACAGAAAAGCACTTTTAACATCCATTTGGTAAACTATGAACCCCATAAATGAGGCAAAGGCCAAAAACAACCTGATAGCTTCAATTCTTGCCACAGGAGCAAAAACCTCATCATAGTCAATACCTTCTTCCTGTGTGTACCCTTGGGCCACCAATCTTGCTTTGTTTCTCACAACCACACCTCTTTCATCTCTTTTATTTCTGTAGACCCACTTGGTGCCAATCACCTTCATTCCATGAGGTAGATCTACAAGAACCCATACTTGTTGTAGCTTGAATTGTAACAGTTCTTCTTGCATGGCTTGAACCCAACTGTCATCTTGTAAAGCTTCAGCAATCTTTTTAGGTTCCTCTTGAGATAGAAAACATGCAAACAAACAATGCTGTTGATCTTTGTGATTGTTTCTTTGCTGTTTTTGAGTATGACTGAGAAGAGCATGAGCTCCTGATTTGTTCTGCACTTTGCTCCTAGTTTGCACAGCTGACTTAGGATCACCAAGTATTTGACTTTTTGGGTGAATACTATGAATCCTAAGTGTAGGAGTAGGACTAACTTCAATTTCTGTAGGAAGACTGTTGAAGTCAGTTATCATACCCTCCTCATCATAAGATGCCTCATCAAAAATCCCTGTCTCAGGCTTGTGAAATATTTCGAGCTCTGGCATAAGTGAATCATCATGATCAAGCCTACCAGTATTAACTGTTTGACTAATAGTATTAACTAAAGGAGTACTGGTAGTGTTGATAACAGGAACTGTCCCTAAATGCTTTAGGGCAATTTCTTCCAACTCTCTTCTAAAAGCTTGAATCTTAGGATTGTCTTCTAAAGAGTCAGTAGAGGAATCATTCTTCTCATTTTGAGGTTCTGTCAAGGTCTCCTCTTTCTTTGAATTTGTGGAAGATGTTCTTGATTCATCTTTTTCTTCAGGAATCTTTATAGCTGAAGGCACAACAATAAGCTCTACTTCCTCATCTTTTTCCTCAGAAGCAATAGATGTTGGAGTACCTACACTGGTAGTTACTTCAGAAGCACCTGCATGTGGTTTAGCTTGATTCTCCAAAGATACAGGAATATAGTTCATAGAATCAGTAAGATAGTCAATGTCAAACATCCATCTATATCCTACTCCTTTGACATTGGGTTTGTCTTCAAGAAAATTAACATGCAGATTTACTTCTACTCTTTTGGTTACTAAATTATAAACCCTATAGGCTTTGTTATTTAGTGAGTAACCAACTAAGAATCCCTCATCAGATTTTCCATCAAACTTGCCAAGCACACTAAGAGTATCTAGAATGGTAACATGACACCCAAAAGGTCTTATGTAGCTAATAATTGGTTTGTGGCCAAACAAAAGCTCATAGGAAGTTTTGTTTTGAGGTTTTGTCACTCTTACCCTATTAAAAATATAGCAAGCAGTACTAACTACGTCTGCCCAAAAAGTGGTTGGTAAGAGAGAACTGCTAGCATAGTTCTAGCAGCCTCAATTAGGGTTCTGTTCATTCTTTCAGCAACTCCATTTTGTTGTGGAGCTCTGATACCACTTGTAGGTCCTATGTATAGAATCTAACTAGCCTTTGTAAGACTATAGATAACTTGGATAAATCCAAATCAACTATATGAGAGACACTGACTATGAATATCAAGTGTTAATGCGGAATCTTAACACAAGAATTAAGAAGAAACGATATTTCTAAATTGCTATTAAGCTTTATGCTTCTATTGATATTTCTCAAAAACGTACTTCAAAACATTGTGCCTTAGGGTTCCTCTTATACACCAAGGAAACCCTAATGGGCTTTACAAACGTCAAAGGATAATACATATCCTTTCCTAAGATATCTCCTAAGATATCTCTAAGATAACTATTACTATTCTGTTACATAAACAGACTTAACTATAAACAGAACTAACTATGACCAGTACTAACTCTAGTACTGCTACTCTACCAGTACTAACTTAGTACTGCCAGACTTAACTTAGTACTGCCAGTATTAACTCAATACTAACAGAACTAACTATTACTACCAGACTTAACTGTTATACTACCAGTATTAAGTCTGTTACAATCTATTTTCCCAACAATCCTCCCCTAACTTGATCTTCACTTGTGAACTTCAAGTTCCTTCAAAACATTCTTGATCTTTACTTTAAACACTTTAAGCTTTCTGAGGATGTTGTAAATAGAATTCTTCAAGTTGTTCTTGATCTGCAACACTTCAAGTCTTCTCTTGAGTATTCAAAGTTGTATCTTCCACAAACACCTACTCCTCTAATATGTATTAAGTCCCTGAGCAAGCTCAGTTGGTTAGCATAGTAGTCAGCTTTGCATTACACTTTAGGTTTATGCAAAGTTGTTAGTGAGGAGATCACACACGCACATTGTCATCCAATCCTCATTGTAGTTCCGCATACAATGGGTATAATTCTTAATAAACATAAAGAATTAAACGTTGAAAATTAGTTTGCTGTTCTTTGCTGTTTTATCTTTATTACTTCTCAAAACAGATTTTCTATACCTTACTATAAGCAATGAGTTAGTTTATCTTAACTTAATATATTTCTTGTCACTAACTCAAAAAGAATAACAGCATTTAGTTACATGTTTTAGTAATTAAAAATAATATGTACAAACTAAAATCTTTTCAAGTTGTTTGATATAAAAAATTGAACAATTATTTTATGTCAACTTAAAATAATGTAAACATGTGTTATGAGATGAAAGAAGTACCAAGCACCAAGGTGAGTTTACTGAGTGGCTAATGATTTGCACGCTTTTCATTTTTATTTATATATTTCATTCTGCGCATTGACCGATTGTACATTTATTAAATATTGTTTTGTCAGTTTGTATATTAAAATGTGCGGATAAAAAAATAAAAGTGTGACAATCAACCCTTACCGAATGAACTTTAAAGTGAGAATCACATCAATCTCGACGAGCAATTAATACTAATATGTTGGAGTTCTAAGTATGCGAATGAGAAATCATTTAATCTCTTTGAACGAGATCCATCCATCATCTAAGTGCACACAAAATGATTTAGAGTTATTAATGATCGATCATTCAACAGGACGACGTGGACTTAATTGATCATCTACCAAACTCATAAATAAGTTTTGTGTTTTTTTGAACGGAAAAATTTATTAAAAACTAGCAAGAAGCTAGAGGCAATTACGAACTAATGGTACAAGGATTTTGTATCCAAGTACACCAATTAAGTTTAAGGTTGCTATGACTAGTACACCAAGTAAAAGATAACAAAACTATATCGTCAAAAAAGGTTTCCAGACGTTGCTTCATTACACCGAAAATAGATTGATTACGATGCTTCCAAATAGACCACCACAGAACGTAACAGATGGCTTCAAAGATATCCTTGAGACCGATTCTGAAATTTAAGCTCTTAAGCCACTCTAAAAAAAAAAACAACCAATCACCATAAGAATGAATATCTACATATTCAAGTTCCCACCATCGCGTTACCTTTTTGAACAGATCCTTAGCCAACTTGCAAGAGAAGAAAAGGTGATCCGACGATTCCACGAAAGAATTACAAATATGGCACATGATATTAGGAATGTCAATTCCATGAAAGATAAATATTTATTCTATAGAAGCTTATCAAATAGAACACTCCAACAAATGATGTTAATCTTTAACGGAATATATTTTATCCAACGAGTAGCAGTGCCTTCTTTTGGCAGCATCAGATCATCAATAAAGTCTCTAGCAGACTTAACCGAGAAATCACCATTTGGATCGAGGTTCCATACCCATCAGTCACGGGATTGGGGAAGAGTAACATCAGCCAAGTTGTTGCACAATATATCAAACTGAGATTTTTCGACTCCACCTCTCGGGTACCTGCGAAGAGATGAGGTGAAAGAGGAATCTGAAAATTTCCCAGCAACAGTGACGTCTTTGACAATTTTCAAGCGTAAGAGACTCTAAGATATAAATTCCTTGTAGAGGAACATCAAGAATGCCAAAGAATCTGTTCCAGAACGGGTATCTTCACCATTACCTATTTTCTTTTTGACAAACTGGAGGAGATTGATACCTTTGTTTGCTAAGGAATTAATCTCACAAATAATGACAGACTAAGGGGATCTATGCATCGGCTTTTTAAAACCATTAATGGAGCCATTTATCCCATGAATTGCTTTTATAACTCGAGCCCATAAAGAATATTCATTTGACTTGAATCTCCAATAGCACTTGAAGAGAAGAGCTCTATTAAAAGCAAAATAGCTAGAAACCCCCAACCCTCCATTTTTCTTACAGCTAACAACCTTTCCACCCAATCCAGCAAATCTTTCTATCTGCCTTTTCGACACCATTCAGAAAATTCCTTCGGATTGCTTTCGTGTTGTTTAACACCCCCATAAGGACTTTGAAAATAGACATATGATAAAGAGGGATAGAACTAAGGACAGATTTAATAAGTGTGAAACGTCCACCAATAGAAAGCAATTTTGACTTCCATTTGGATAAACGAGTAGACAACTTATTAATATGATCATCCCAAGAACTTATCTTGGCCATATTATTACCCAAAGTGATCCCGAGGTAGTTAAAAGGAGGAGTGAAAGTGGAACAGCCAACGTACCTTGCTGCAAAATCAACTTCTTCCTTGCTCACCCCAACTCCCATAAGCTTGCTTTTATGAATGTTAATCTTCAGGCCCGATGCCATGTGAAAAATGTTAAGAACATTAACAATAGCTGAAATATTAGAAACCTCCCATTTAACCACAAAGACAGCATCATCCGCAAAAAAGAAATGCGATAAGGTCAGCAACTCATTTAAGGTAACCCCTTTGAAAATACCAGCATTCAGAACATTAGTGAAGGCGAGATGCAAGCTTTCCATAACAAGAATGAAAAGAAATTGAGAGAGAGGGTCTCCTTGTTTTAAACCTTTATAGAACTTAAACTCGGTAGTAGGGCTGCCATTCACTAGGACTGAACCCATGGAAGAAGATAAGCAACCATTTATCCAACCACGCCATTTGCTGCCAAACCCAAAATTTAAGAGCACTTCATCTAGCAACATCATATTAACATCATTCTCGCTTGTATAAATTGCTAACCCAACTCGCTCTGCAATTCCATGTCCGCTTAGATAATTCGTCTGTTTGGGTTTCCGTAGCTTTCCTGCAACATCATATTAACATCATTCTCGCTTGTATAAAGACTCACACACTCTCTTACCCATCAAACATTGTCTCCAAAAATATATATCTTTTACGAATCAAGTTTGTATTCAAATTAAAGTTAAAGTTGTTAAAAATTTCAAAATAAACCTATTAAAAATGTGAAAAGCTAAAAATTTATAAAAATATATCAAAATGGATATTGAATTAAAGATCACGAAATTTTAGAAAATACGGTGAAATTAAATCATAAAAAAATAAATAGATAAAAAGATATGTCAAATAGAAAATAAAAGTGATTTTTTAATTAAGAAGTGACATATGTCACTCTATGATGTGATTTTCTAAAATAAGATGGATGATCAAGATTGCACCTCCTCATCTTAATTTTTGATAGGACCCACATTGTAAATGTTTTATATAGTAATATATATATATATATATATAAAAGTATAGATAAAGTATTATTCACACCCACTATACTCTGTTTTAATTGATTGAAACAATAAAAAAAACTATTATTTTAGGAGATCTAAAAACAAAAAAGAACTAATTTTAAATCTGATGAAATATAACTCTAAAAGTTATACACATATTCTTAGCACGTTAGCATAATCATAACAATTTTCAAAGTAAATGACACATGCCGATTGTGTTTGGCGCGGAACATTATTTAAATACTCCATCCGTCCCATAATAAGTGTTCACTTTGACTTTTCTTAGTCTTTCTTGTTCAACTTTGACCATAAATATTGTTATTTATATTATATAATACTTGATGAAAATTATACCAACGAAAATACATTTAAAACCCAATTCATTCATATATTTTTCATCAAGTATTATATAACACAAGTAAAAAATATTTATGGTCAAAGTTGAACAAGAAAGACTCAAAAAGTCAAAGTGAACACTTATTATGGGACGGAGGTAGTAGATAATTTCGATGTCCTTCATTAAACCACAATTCAGAATATAAATACAAGTATGTCCCACCTGTCATGGTGATCTTGAGACAGTTAATCATTGCTTCTTCAATTGCGAGTTCGCTAAAGACTTGTGGTCTCTCCTGGCTAAGTTGTGGGAGTTGGTCATTCCGGTCAATGATCATATTATGGAGTGGTTCGCTTGGCTTGACTCCTTGCGTGTCCCTTCCAAGGTTCGCTCGTTTCTCGAAGGGGCGGGGGACTCTCATGTGGTCCATTTGGAACTTTCGAAATCTCTTGTTATTTTCTTCTCGTCCTCCTAAGAAGGCGGTGATTTGGCACTCCATTGTCTCTCAATCTTTTTTGTGGTTGTTTTCTAGGAATTCTTCTTGTAATTTTAGTTGGATTTGGTGGTTGAAAAATCTTGTATCTTCTATAAATTCCATGTAATCTTTTCTAGCTTCGGCTAGCTTTAATATCGTCCACCGTTCAAAAAAAATACAAGTATATCAGGCCTTAGGATAAACGAAACCTTATGGCTATGGGCCTAATAAACATAATACACTAATACTCCCCCGCAGTTGTAATGAGGCCTTCGAACGTTTAAACTGGAGCGAAACTAAAGAAACAATGCAGTCGGAAGACCCTTGGTAAAAATATCGGCATACTGAAAACGGGACGGAACATGAAGCACACGAACCTGACCGGAGGTAACATAATCGCGGACATAATGAATATTAATCTCAATGTGTTTAGTACGCTGATGCTGAACAGGATTAGTGGATAAATACACATCACTAACGTTGTCATAGTAGACAAGAGTAGCAGTAATAAGCGGAGCACGCAACTCAAGCAACAAATTCCGAATCCAAGCAGTCTCAGCAACAACATTTGCAACATCACGATATTCTGCTTCCGCACTAGATCGAGACAGCGTGACATGTCGCTTGGCAGACCAAGACAGAAGATTATCATCAAAAAACACACAATACCCAGAAGTAGAGCGACAGATAACAGGGCAACCAGCCCAATCAGTATATGTATAAGCAGTAAGTTAACTAGTGGATGATACATGAAGTTGAAGACCGTGATTAGGAGTCCCACAAACATAGCGCAATATGCGCTTCAAAGCATTAAAGTGTGGATCACGAGGGTCATGCATGTAAAGACATATATGTTGTACGGCATAAGAAATATCTGGGCGAGTAAATGTCAAATATTGAAGGGCACTTGCAAGGTTGCGATATAAAGTAGGGTCACTAACAGGATCACCGTCAGAACCAAGCTTGGACTCAGTGTCCACAAGAGTCTTGCAAGGGTTACAATGCTGCATGTGGGCCCGTTCAAGAATTTTGGCTGCAAACTTAGATTGAGACAAAAATAGTCCAGACTTCAATCGTTGTGCAGAAATACCAAGAAAATAATTGAGAGAGTCAAGGTCAGTCATAGCAAATTCACCATGAAGTAAGGTAATAAAACGCTGTAAAAGCACTGTAGACGAAGTTGTAAGAACAATGTCATCCACATATAAGAGAAGATAAGCAATATCTGAACCCCGATGGTAGACAAAGAGGGACGTATCGGTTTTGCTGTGCTGAAAACCGACACATGTAATATACTAGCAAACCGGCGAAACCCATGCTGATGAGCTTGTTTAAGCCCATATAACAAACACTGCAAATGGAAAACGTAATCTAGGTGAGTAGAATCAACAAACCCTGGAGGCTGATGCATGTAAATTGTCTTAGATAGCTGGCCATGAAGAAAAGCATTCTTCACATCAAGCTGGTGAATAGTCCAATCCCGTGTCACTGCGAGACTTAAGAATGTACGAATAGTGGCCGGTTTAATGATCGGGCTAAAAGTCTCATCATAATCAATCACCTGCTGTTGACTGCGACCATTCGCAACTAAGCGAGCTTTATACCTGCTCAAAGAACCATCTGCATTATACTTATGCCTGAAAAGCCACATAGAGCGAACAACATTAACATTAGCTGGACGAGGCACAAGGGCTCACGTTCCGTTAGAAATCAAAGCATTATATTCATCTATCATAGCCTTATGTCAATTAGGGTCACCGAGAGCATGTAAGTGAGAGCGAGGAATAGGCAAAGTGGTGGTGACATGACAGTTCATACGCGCAAGGGGTTTTTGATATGACGCTTTCCACGGTACCATATGATGAGTATTGGTAGTCGGGGCATTGCCAGAAGCAGTGGCAGCAGGGGTTGTGAGTTGGGTATTTGGTGTTGGGCCTGGTGAGGTGGTCGCGGGGGTTGAGCCTCGTGTAGTGGCCCAAGTTTGTTGTCGGAGGGCGAGGTCGAAGATCGTTCGCACAATGTACAAACTTACAACGGGCACCATAGGAGCAAGAATTGCGTTGATAGTTGCGACACACGTCAAACCCTGATGTGCTCATAGTATTCGCCGTATCATGAGGAGTAGTAGAAGCAACAAGCACTGTAGGCGAAAAGGATGAAGTATGAAGAAGTGTGGAACTAACTGATTGATGAGACATGTCACTTTCTTATAAGAGCATCATCGACCGGAGTTCATCAAATGTAGGCGCTTTTTCCCTAAGAAGAATGACACGAGCGACATCCGGATACTTGTTTCGAATTCCATTTACGACATAGGTCACAAGACTAGTGTCTTTCACCGGTGAGTCGAGATTGGCAAGGCGATCCGCCTTTGATTTTATGTCTTGGGAAAAATCGGTGACTGAGGAACTTCCAATAGTCATGTTACGAATTTCATTATCAAGTTGCGTGACTCGAGCATCTTTATTATTGTGAAAAAGGTCCTTGAGTCGCTTCCAAACGTCATGTGCGGACGTATCAACATCAACGACCATATCCACAAGCTTGGGAGAGATAGTCGAATACATCCACATGACAACTAACGAATCGTTATTTTCATGTAACGAATCGATAGCAAAGGTCGTGGTGGTGGAGGGGGCTTGAAGATGGTGATGTACTTCGTAAGTGCGGCAAAAACGTTGAAACAAGGCACTCCATGAATTGTAGTTTAGTTTGTCAAGATCAAGGGGTGTGGGAATACACGCCTTGATGCTTGCAATCGAATAGGCTTTATCGATTGGTTGTTTGAGTTGCGAAGGTGGTGGCGTCTCGACCGTCATGTGGCTATGACGATGGAGAGAAGGCAAGCAAAAAATAAAAAAATAAAAATAAATATTAAGCAGGCAAGCAAGCCAACCGACTGTAAACAGTCGATACAAAAGAAAATTAGGGTTTAGAGAGGATCGGTTTAGGAGGAGGCTGTGATACCATATTAAAATAGATAATTCCTATGTCCTTCATTAATCCCATTCATAAATATACATACAAGTAATCGGCCTTAAGGTAAACGACCCAAATGGCCATGGGCCTAATAAACATAATACGCTAATACATTTGTGAGTATTTGGGAGTTGCGAGCGTTAAACGGTATCATTTTTAATGCTCGTTTAGCAAGCAACAAGTAGTTTTATCTATTTTTTTGGGAATGCTCATTTTTCAACGCTTCATTAAATAGCATTTAGGAACGTTGAATATTTATGAGCTGATTTATACATTATGATTACACCTACGACTACGTAACAAAACGTTTTCATAAAAAAAATTGCTACTGCTCATAGCTACCCCTCTATTTTTGCCGAACACAACCACTAAAACACTTTTGAATTCAGTATACTTTTCACATGAAGCTTAAACCCTAAAATATAAAAAGAAAATAATTGCAAAAAAAAAGTCAATTAACTATTGCACCCCATGTATAAATAGCCCCTTCCTTCACAAAGCATGAAACATCCATCCTTAGTAACAAAACCCAAAGGTTGCATTACAAAACTCCACACTCCAGAACCTTAAAAAAACAAAAAAACCTTTAAAATGATGAAATCATTGTTTTTGCCCTTGTTTCTGCCATGCGCAGGCATGACTGTAGTGTTCCTCGTGTACATGTGTTTGTTATGTTATGCTGCAACGCACCTCCCAGAGAGACCAGTTTCGGCTAAACAGACCGCCAAACTTGGTCTCATCTCCTGCGGAGCTAGACAAGCTTTCCCAAACAAACCGGGACAAGAACTCGGTCCAGGGACCGAGTGTTCGGTTTGTTTAGATGAAATTGAAGCGGAACAACCTGTACGGGTTGTTCCGGGGTGTAACCATGGGTTTCATCTGAAATGTGCGGATACGTGGTTTGTTAAAAACCCGGTTTGTCCCGTTTGTAGAAACAAACTTGAACCGGGTTTTTTTCAGTCTAGTGATGAAACAAGTGCTTGTTAAAAATGTTGTTTATAAGGATTAGTTTTAATTTTGGTTTAGTAATTTTGATTGTATATGATATAAATTATGAGTGTTAAATGACTTAAATATCTGCACTCATTTTAATTAGTTATTATTGGTTTAAAGAATTAGAATACTAATTAATAATTCACTTTCCTAAGCAAATTAAGATGGTTTGATCATGAAAATTGAATGACAGCATTTTTACAACTCTCTGTTTCTCATTTTCTCAATCTAAAAGTATGAAAATCAATATTTTTTGTTATTAATTTGACAGATTTTGTCTTATATTGTGATTGATACTTTTAAGTTTTTTGAATTTTTTTTATTAAAAACATTGATTTTTGATCATAAAAATGGTGCATCCTGAGAAAACCCTGTGTTTTATAAAAATGTTTGATGATATTTTTTCTTTGAATTTGCATATGTTTTGTTTCTTAAACAGAGTTAGTTCTTGTTTATTGATAAAAGTTTTTGATTTGGGTCATGGAAAGTGTGGAAGTATATACCTTTTGCAATTTCAAAATCCTCTGCTTTTCCACTCAGTTTCAAAATCATGTGTTACATTCCTTGATTATATGGTATTAAAATTTATATACTAATAGTTGAATATATAATTTTAATGATATGTCATAAAAAATAATTTACTGTAATAGTAATTTTCTCACATCGTTTTACACATTTCACCATGTTAAAAAAAGATAGTTTCCGTGCTTCCTAAGGCAGATTAGCAATTACTGCTTTTATTTACCATTAGAAGCACAAGTCTTATTTTCAAACTATCTTTAATTTGATATTTTACTCCAAATAATAACTTACTTTTAATCTTGAATCATGTTTTCATATATGGGTGTTTGTTTGAGCTCATTTTGATGAGCTTATTAGCTTGTCAAAAGGTAGTGATCTATGAGCTTAACTTTGTAAATGTACTAAGTTAATACAGACACCTCAATTTATGCTTTTGCTGACATGCCTAATTAGCGGTTGTATGTGTTACGTTTCAAGGTAAAAAATACAAGTAACTATTTATGTCTAAATATGCAATCTTAGAGCAATTTCGCGAAAAAGAACACAAAGCTACTTTAAAAATAGAGAAATGATTAGGACCAAATATTTGTCTAATTTCATGCCTAAACTTGTGTGTGTTTTATTAGTTTGAAAAAAAAGTGGTCCTTTTGCTACAACCAACACGATAGTGTCATGCAGGTTGAGGCATGAAATTAAGCAAACCTAAGGGATTTTCGGAGGTTCACGTAAAACCGATATATATTTTTGGTCAAATGTAAATTTTTCTCGAAATAAACATCGTCCTGAACATGAATAAAAATGTATTACCTATTCTTTTCGGTTTTGTTGCAGGAAGATGAAAAAAAATGTGAAGGTAGGAACATGTTACATGTGAAAGAAGAGATAAAGGGAAGGTTCGAATTACGTGGAAACAACGCGCCACAAGTGAGAGTGGGGAAGTTTTTGAGGTATAAAAGCCAATTTATCAGCGTAAAAGAAGCTTAGAGCACAGGGAGTCATCGTGCCATAGGCTCGTGCCATAGAGAAAAAGTGAGGAAAATGAAGTTTGGCACCAGATTTTGTATGGCACCGGAATTCAGTGGAGTGGTGAGCCATAGCCAAAACTCGTGCCATAGGGCTAGTTTTTCAAAAAAAAAAAAAAAGACTATGGCTTCGGCTGTTAGCTAACAGCCGAGAGGCCTTGGCACGAACCGTGGAGTGGTGAGCCATAGCCAAAACTCATGCCATGGCATGGCACGAAGCTAACAGCCAACCATTCCTCAAGCTCTAAATAAAATGGCGTATAGCCTGTGTTGAAAAGATGAGATGAATAGTGGAGTATGAATTGCCATTTGTAGCATACAACAGGGTTATCCGCGCGTTGCTGCGGGACGTTAATTTTTCGCGCGTTGTTGCGGGCCATTGTTATTATTATTATATTTTTTTTAATTTTGTGTGGGTTTATTTTTTCGGTCTCATGTTTAATAGTTTGTTTTTTTTCTTATATGACCTTATGTGTTGGGCCTCATGTTTAAAGGTTTCTTTTTTGGTTATATGTTTTTTTTTGTGCAGGTTTATTTTTTCGGTCTCATGTTTAATAGTGCGGGTTTATTTTTTCGGTATCATGTTTAATAATTTGTTTTTTTTCCTTATATGAGTTTATGTCCCGCGTGTTGTTGCGGGGCGGTAAAAAAAAATTATACTTTTTTTTGGTTTTTTTTTGCGAATTTTTTTTGTCTCATGTTTAATAGTTTGTTTTTTTTATATGGGCTTATGTGTTGGACCTCATGTTTAAAGCTTTGTTTTTTTTTCTATATTGTTTTTTTTTTTAAATGACACTGTTTAATGCAATTTAAAGTTGTACGTTTGTGACTATGTCAATTATTTTAAAGTTGAATCGGTACTTTTGTAATATTTTTTTCCCTTTATTTTGCGCCAAAAATTTAAAAAAAAAAAATTGGGCCGGCCCAAAGTAGGAGCCCAGGCCCAAACCATTGTACACTGTAGTTTCTACTGTACAATCTCATGTTTAATAGTGCGGGTTTATTTTTTCGGTATCATGTTTAATAATTTATTTTTTTTCCTTATATGAGTTTATGTCATGCGCGTTGTTGCGGGGCGGTAAAAAAAAATTATACTTTTTTTTGTTTTTTTTTTTGCGAATTTTTTTTTGTCTCATGTTTAATAGTTTGTTTTTTTTATATGGGTTATTGTTTGGGCCTACCTGTTAAAACTTTGTTTTTTTTCTATATGGTTTTTTTTTTTAAATGACACTGTTTAATGCAATTTAAAGTTGTACGTTTGTGACTATGTCGATTATTTTAAAGTTGAATCGGTACTTTTGTAATATATTTTTCCCTTTATTTTGCGCCAAAAATTAAAAAAAAATTGTGTCAAAAATTTTAAAAAAAATAAAAATTTTGGACAGCCCAAAGTGGGAGCCCAGGCCCTAACCATTGTACAGTAGAAGCACTGTAGCTTCTACTGTACAATGCTAAATGTATGTATGTATAATATGAAATGATAAACAATACAAGGTTTAGGTGGACTTACCTTGATGCACATGAAGTTACCATA
The DNA here is from genome assembly GCA_026074375.1 of Tanacetum coccineum. Taxonomy (NCBI): domain Eukaryota; kingdom Viridiplantae; phylum Streptophyta; class Magnoliopsida; order Asterales; family Asteraceae; genus Tanacetum; species Tanacetum coccineum. Next base: position 13,903 of record BQNB010019113.1, read on the forward strand.
TTCTAGGGGTGAGCAGAAAAATCGAAAAAACCGAATATATCAAAAACCGAACTCGAACCGAAAACAATGAAACTTAACTTAATAACCGAACCGAATTTGCAAACCGAAAACCGAACCGATACTACTAAAACAGTTCTCGTGTTTGATATGGGTTTGACAATTTGAACCGAAAACCGACTTCATATAAATATATATATTTTTTTTTATATATTTATATATACGTAAATACCATTAAAATTTTATCCTGTTATACAAAACACTTTTTATGTTTGAAATAATATTTTTTTGCTAAATATCTGTGTGATTATTTATGTTTTTTTAAATAAATAGTGAAATTCGGGTCAACCCGAGAACCGAACCGAATTCAAATTTGGTTTTCGATTCGGTTCGGTTGAATTCTAGTTCAGTTCGGTTTTACCCTAAAAGAATTTAACCGAACAACCTGATAACCGAACCGATCAACACCCCTACCATATTCTATTACAAGTACTTTAATTTGGGCTAGAAATTGCCATATTATGACTTTTACCTAATTATTAGGGGCGTTTGGTTTTCAAAATATTTTTGAAAGAATTATAATCTTGAGAAAGAATTGTAATTTGATGTAATTGTAATTCTAATGTAATTGTAATTCTTAGAATTAGAATTTGTTGTAACTATAATGTTTTGTAATTATAATTGATGAAATCTGTCGATGTGTTTAATTAACTCGGAATGTAATGTAATTCAATTTTTTCTATAAAACTTAAAAAATTAATATAATAATAATTAAAATAATATAAATAATAATAGTAAAGTGAGGACTCCTCTCTAATATACTCTTGTAAATCTAACCAACTGAGTTAGCTCATTTGGCCACCAAAATTCCTTAGGGGCTTGGAGAGGGGATGTTTGGCTAGGGGAGGTCTCGAGTTCGAGTCCCACCCGAGACTTTTAACCCTTCAGGCGAAATAGGAGGAAGTACAAACGAGTTCAGGGTATAACATACTGTAACATTTCACATTTTCAAGTCATTCTAATCACTTCATTTATCATCATTATTCATTTTAGGCTTATACGCGTAGCTTTTCACTTAAATCGCCTAGTTAAACCGCGTGAGCTACAAATTATTATTTGAAGTAAACGGGCACCAAGCAACTAGAAGTTTACGTCAAATAAGTGTAAATACGTATATCAAAGATGAGTGATAGTTGTCATATTTTACCAGTGTATCTTGAATATGTCATTGCGAGTTCATGTATGCATATAAGGGAACTTGTACAACCTTAGTTAATCAATGAACATACATGTTAAGATATGAAACCAAGAATTCATTGTTCCCTTGCCCTACTTCCTTTGATACCAACTCACACAAAACACAAAGAAAACCCCTTCCCTCTTTATCCCTACATAAGCTTGTGACTACTTAAGATATTATCCAAGGTTGCTAAAAGTATTTTACGGATAATAATTCATACAATGTCATTCCCAAGAATACAAAAGCCTACTCACCCGATTGTTTTCTCCTAGCACACACGTTTTAAATTGGTTAGATATACACAAGATTTCATAAATCCCCTTTTATCTCCTAAATCCACTGGATAAAACTCTTTCCCCCACTACTGCACCCTTCAACGCATAAAAACCATTCCCAACGTCCAAATTCCTTCAATTCATAAATAGATATCCTGTGCGAGATACCTTACCACAAATGTATCAACACCAAATGTGACTCCTGCCTTGATTGGTAAAACTACCATACGTTTGTGTATAAATAAGAGGCACTTCCATTCTTGTTTTCACAAGCAAACCCACAACTAAACTCTGCTAATTTTATTCCTCACACATCCTTGTTGTTTCCAACAAACACAGCAAACCCACTTCTCTTATTATTCAACACACATGAAATCATAAACCCTAAAAAAACCATAATCCTAGTTTCGTCACTCTTGGATTTTCGTTGCCAGTCGAGGTACAAGCAAGGAGAGGTTGTTTTCGTGGTGTTCTAGTATCAGAGGGGTACAAATCAGGTGGAAGGATTGGCTTAGTTGATTTGGGTTACAAATTAGTTTTGATGGCCAATTAGGGTTTTGTTTGGGTCAAGTCATAACCGAGCTCTCTTCAAGGTCTTTGTGAGTCCTACACTTTTAATCCTATCATCTTAAGTATGCAATGAATGTAGCTTAGTGTTGTGCTTGAGAAAACTTATGTTGAAAAGTTATCATGAAATCAATTCTTGAAAATTATGTATACCTTTTGATATTCGAGTAGAATATGAGCAATACATTGGTTTTGGGTGTGATCGTCGCGGTTAAGTGATTCAAACATGCTATTAAAGTACCTTAGAATAAGCGCTCTCCATGCCAAGGTTGTGTCTTATGTATAATAGTCAAATTGGTAATCACATGTTCACAACTAACCATTTCTTTTTAACTTGTGGCAATTAGGTGGTTTGGGGAATAAGATACGGCTAGTAATCGTGTTTCATAAATCCAAAACTTAGTTGCGAATTATAGTTGACCTAGTAAGCTTGATTTAGCAATTTGAATCATCGAAAATGGGTTAAAAGACAAGCACTGTTATGGTCCGTATTATAAATCTAGAAAAACTGACTTGTAAACCTCTTTTGTAACTCAGCCAAAATTGATCATTTTTGACAAGCTATTTCACGCGTGTAATTAGGATTAGATCGAAACTAGAAGTTGCTAGTTAAAGCCTGATGTATAAGGTTTATTATGGGCCAAGTGTCACGGGTGTTGGTTTCGTATTAAACTCACAAACTGGAACCAAAGTTGGTCAAGTTGTCGTGTGCTTGGACATTTCCACGAGCACCTTGTGTGCAACTGAAAACTATTGGAAGGGCATGGTGAGTCGTAAGACCCTTACTTTTGGCCTCAATTTTGACTCCGATAACGACCCCGACCCACTAAACTTATAAAAGATGAACTAAAGTCGACCTGGCCTAGTTTACTAAGATACCTTTATCTTGTCCTAACACTGAGTAACAAAGTCGCAATCTGTAATCAAAGTCAGTCGAGTATCGCGTGTAAAACACTTAGCCAAAATTACTATTTTCTGTTTTGGAACCCAGTTGCGACACACACATCTTTAATCCCGTTTTTAACCCTTTAAACGACCTCGTTGGACAAAACTTAAAAGACGAAAGTTGTAGACGACCTGGTCAAGTTTTTAAACCGGCTATTGGTTGGCATTTTCGTTAAGTAACGAATCTGGAGACTAATCCTAAAACTCTACGTTGTCACACAAATTTTAGAAATAAAACTTGTACTTTTTCTCTAACACTTTTACTTTATTCTTGTCACAACATCGCCGATTTATTTGATACGTTTAGAAGCCAAACCAAGAGTCGACCTAAGCTAACTTTCTAAAGTATGCTGGACTTAGATCCTAAGATGTCTGATATCGTGGTCTACATGTTTAATAATACGAGAATATGATCTGATATATTTGGCCGATTTAATGAAAAGTCATATTTATAAACAAGTAAGATTTTCTCAAACTCAAGCACATACTAAGGACAAGACTGCATGTATTGTAGTATATTACATGATTAGTAATATGCGTACTATTTATTTAGGTAGCGAGTAGAGTTTTGCATTGTTTTCGCGTGTATCATTTACCTCCTCGCTTCATATTCGTTGCTGCCTTATTTTATCATTAAGGTAAGTTTATAGTCTCCATTTTACACTTTTCAATCATTTATCAAATCTCAGGGATGAGATCATGTTTGTTTTACAAAATGGATGCAAGTACATTTTAATTCAAATATTACGAGTTTGCCTAAGTAGCTATAACCCACAATGCCCATCATCATGAACTGTTAATTATTGGATTGTAAGCGCGAATGTTATGAATAGATCTATTTGGGAATTAACATCTCCGTTCGGGAAAGTAGCACATGCTAGTTTACCGGTTGGCTAGAAACGACGAATGTATACCATTTCGGACTCATAGATGTTACGGGTTGAACATCTGCATTGGGCACCATCATTTATATGTATTTGATTTACCTATATTGTTTAGCTTCAGTGTCATGAGCTTTGTGCATATCATAATACATTTTTATGATATTGTATTTGTTGCTTTATTACATGGAAATCTTGCTATCCGCTTCATTAAATTTATAAACCTATAAATTCACCAACATTATTGTTGACAGTTTAAACATGTTTTCTCAGGTCAATAAGGTGCAAGTCATGGGTACATTAGATGGTCGTCTTTTGAAGTCATATCGCTATAAAGATTTACATGCATTACATTTTGAGATATTGTTATGTTGTGAAATCTTTACTTTCTCAAGTTGAACAAGTTAAGCCTATGGGCTTTTGTAACAAACCATTTATGAAATCCAATGTATCAGTTTTTAAACGACTCTTTTAGAGGTCGTTCTCATATCTTGTGCTATTGATCTATGAAGTAATACCCCTAGAATATCATATTCCGCTGTGACCCATTTTGGGGGTGTTACAGATTGGTATCTAGAGCCAAGGTTATAGAGAACCAGGTCAAATGTTTTTACTTGGTCTATAACCGTTTTTCAAACATTGCGTCATTCAAAGTTTTTCAAAGGGACATACATGCAAACGAGTAGTGTTGCATCTAGTTTTCATCTAGTATACATGCTTACATGTCATGCACCATTTTAGCATTAGTTGATTTTACTAAGTGCTTATATAGGTTACATACGTGTTAATATTACATTACGTATATTACTGCTGGTCTTATATAATATACTTATACGAGTTTATATTATGGTTACAGATTAGCCATGTCATCAGAAAATGCATCGTCTGCAGTTACCTATACATCCATATCCTTTGATTTGAATGGACCATCATGGGGTATTCCACTTGTGAATGTCAGCGAGCTTCCGGAGATAGACCCCTACGAGGAGGTTGCCCAACAAGGGCCGACACCACCACTGTCACCTGCTTATGTACCTGACCCCATGGAGTTGGATGAGCATGTACCGGTATACTTTCCGGAGCCTGAGCACCCGAAGTACCATGTACCATCAGATGATGACATTCAGGTCGAGGATCAGCCTTATACTGATGACGCTTCACCGACTGCTGAGTCACCTAGATACATTGCTGACTCGGATTCAATGGAGAAGGATACTGATGAGGATTCTATTGATTATCCAGATGAGCCCATGGATGACGATGAGGATCCTGAGGAAGATCCCAAGGAGGATCCCAGTGAGGAGCATGAGCCCGAGGATGACGATGAGGATCCCGGGGAGGATCCCAATGAGGAGCATGAGCCTGAGGATAAGGATACTAAGGAGGAGGAGCCCTCTGAGGGTTCCGATGAGACTGAACCGTTCGAGGAGGACGAGACTGCTGTCACACCACCGCCACCTAGACACCATGGAGAGAGGATATCTGTCAGACCTCAGACACCCATGGCCGCTTCTACCCAGGCACTTATTGACGCATTTGTTGTTGGATCACCTCTATTTACACTACCACCCACCAGCCCTGCCTATGATCAGGCACCACTAGGTCATAGGGCAGCCATGATCTGTATGAGAGATGACATCCCTGAGGAGGACATGCCACCTCAGAGGAAATTTATACTTACTGCTCCCCCACCTGGGTGTGATGTAGCAGAGAGTTTTGCTGCTGCTGCTAGACCACCTAGAGGTCAGTATGATTTTGTTGATACTTTTAAGGCAGGACAGGGTTTGATTCGTACTCCTGGTCATGATGCCTGGATTATTGCTAGAGCTGCTGACAAAGCAGAGGATATGGGTTATGTTAGAGCTTTACAGGCTTCTGAGCATAGGATGATGACTTCCATTGAGGAAGTCAACTTGAGGGTCAACACCATTACATAGTTCTCATGACAAGAGAGTGAGGATTTCTATACACAGCTTCATGACGCTCAGACTGACCGTAGAGACATTAGACTCGAGATTGATGTAAGTGAAGGAGGCCTAGGCTGCTTACGAGACAGAGTTGCATGAGGTACGTCAGGCTTACCTTAGTTCTAAGGCTCGAAACAGGGCATTATTGCACAACTTGAGACACTGGAGACTCACATGAGTCGTATGGAAGTGGCAGCACCAGAGAGCTTGAGGGATCAGTAAATGATACAGTGGAGCCCCCACACTGGTAGTAGCTGTTAGATTTGTAACTTTCCCATTTCTAGCTATCTAGTAAAGTCCTATTAAGTTTGAATGGGTAACTCCCAGCCTACTAGACTCTAGACCGTATTTTTCATTTCTGTAATAGATAATTAAGGTCATTTTGTAACCAAACAAATCATTATGATTCGACATTTATGGTTATGAAATGGTATGATGTTTTAACCTGTTATATTGACATCTTTGTTATCTATCCACTCCCCATTGTGTGTGGGTGTAGATAATATTTTATCATACCATTTGTATGACATTGTGATTATATCTCACGTACATTGTTATTTTTGTGGATTAGTAGAAACATGCCGTGTAACAAGAACAAGAACAAACGACGCCATGACTTCATAATCCATTCACGCTATGATCGATCAGGCAATCCAAAGAAACTCTACCCATACTCAGGATGATGCAAGCCAAAGTTCGGGTGGAGGACTCAGAAGGCCTGTGAGGCCTGCACGGTGCTAGATCCTACACCGATTTCATAAAATGCCAACCCTTGAACTTCAAGGGAACTCAAGGCGTTGTTGGCTTGTCTCAATGGCTCAAAAAAGGTGGAATCAGTATTCCACATTAGTGGTTGTGCCATTGACAATCAAGTGAAGCTCGCTACCTGCACTCTGCTAGGTGCTGCACTAACTTGGTGGAATGGTCATGTGAGAACCTTAGGTCATGAATGCTGCCAAAAAAAAAAAAAAAAAAAAAAAAAAAAAAATTTTTTTTTTTATTTTTTTTTTTTTTTATTTTGTTTTTTTTTTTTTTTTTTTTTATTATTTAAAAAAAAAAAAAAAAAAAAAAACCTATGCTATGACTTGGGGGGACTCTCAAGAAGAAGTTGACGGACAAATATTGTCCAAAAGGTGAAATCACGAAACTTGAAATTAAATTATGGAATCTTAAGGTCAGGGGAAACGATGTTGCAGCTTACACTCAGCATTTCCAAGAACTAGCCTTGACGTGCACCAAATTTCTTGCTGATGAGACCGAAAAGGTTGATAAGTACATCAGTGGACTTCCTGATAACATTCATGGAAATGTCATGTCTGCAAGACCCAAAACTCTTGATGATGCTATCGAGTTGGCCAACGACTTGATGGATTAGAAACTCCGCACTTATGCCGAAAGTCAGAATGAAAATAAGAGGAAGGCCGATGATTCATCAAGAAACAATCAGCAACAACAACCCCACCAGAAGCAAAATATAGCTAGGGCGTACACTGCTGGCCCTAGTGAAAAGAAGGCTTATACTGGGAATCTACCTCTGTGCACCAAGTGTAATTACCACCACACCGGGCAATGCCCACCCAAGTGTAGAAACTGCAAGAGGTATGGTCATACTACCAATGATTTTCGGGTCAATACCAACAACAACAAGAAGAAGAAGAATAAAAAAGGAGGAGCATGCTATGAATGTGGTAACCGACTCGGCAAAACTTACCCCTTTTTATATATAAATAAATATAAACATATATAAATATATAACAAGGATCAGGATCCACAAAATCAATGAAACCGGAAGCAGTATAGAGTGTCTCCGGGTCGTTATGTCCCAACGAGGCTTGAATGGAAAATCGAATTACGGATTGATGATTGATGATTGAATGACAAAGATTTGGATATGATTGGGCACTAAACCTAATAGGCAAATGCACTCAAAGATAAGCAAGGAAAATAAGCTAGAACAAGCATAAAAGCTAGAAATAGTACAAACACTTAAAACTTTTAAACTAAGACACAAATAAGCTCAAATAAACTTAAGACAAAACAAAATAAGCTAGACTATCTCTAAATAAGCAACTTCAGCAAGTGATTAATCTAATGTTAAGCAGGAGAAACTCAGCAGTACTAACAACAGTACTAACAGTTTTAACTAACAGTACTAACTTGGAGTTAGTACTGCTAGCTTTAAGTTAGTACTGCTAGCTTACTAAAACACAATGAAACGAGAAATAAGCAAAGAAACCAAAACAGATGTTTAACTATCCCTTATAAGCACTCAGGCATAAGAATAAGCAACTGCAATAAGCTAGAAAGGAGAATAAGCTAAAAAGCTACAAACTGATAAACTCTTAGAATCACTATGAAAATATGAATAAACTTAAGTAAGCTCTACTAAAGACAGCAAATGAAAATGGGCCTAATCTACTTTAAAAAGCTAAGAAAATCTTAGCTAAGCAGAAACAATAAGCTAATAAGCAGAATTGAACTAACAGTATTAACTACCAGTACTAACTTGGAGTTAGTACCGCTAGCTTTGAGTTAGTACCGCTAGCTTTAAAATCCAAAAAAAATGAACTAGCAGTACTAACTAGGTGTTAAAAACAGCCTTTAAAGTTTTCAAAAATCATTTTTTCTTTTTATTTTAAGCTGATTTGGTCCTAAGTTGTTAAAAACAGATTATCAAAGAACACAATAAGACACTTATAATCAAGAATAAGCACTTAAATAAACTGAATTAGTCTAACAGTTTTAACAAATGAACTAACAGTACTAACTAAGAGAATTGCACAAATCACTTTTAAACTAACAACTAAGCAAGATAAGCACTAAACATCATAATAAAGCATAAATAAGCAAATATAGGTAACAAATAAGTACTATAAGCAGTCCTGCAGTAGATAAGAAAAGTAAGAAAAAGAGAGACTTACAACACCCTTGCTCAAAACAGGGCTAAACCAAGAATCTACAAGCTCTAGCTTGTATAAAACAAGCTAGTAGTGTCCATAAGCCCATCCAGAACTGGCTTATCATCCATAAAAGAAGCTGTGGTGTATTTGAGAGTGATTTTTGTGATTTTCTCTTAACTACTTAGCCTTTTTCTTCTTTTACTAAAAACAACTTATAGATAAGCTTGAGTGAGAGCTTCTTAACACATTTTGAAACACAAATCAAACACTTAAGTATCTGAATTTTAAAAACTTGACTTTTAAACTCATAAACTTCAAACTTTCATTAATTCGTAAAAAGAGTACAAGGAAGTGAAATAAACTGGATAAAATGCTAAAATGATTAAAAAATTACAATAAAACTAAAATAAGCTAAGATATCTAAGATTAACTATGGGGGGGGGGGGGGGGGGGGGGGGGGGGGGGGGGGGGGGGGGTTGGGTGGGGGGGGGGGGGGGGGAGGGGGGGGGGGGGGGTTCCCCTCAAGGCTTACAAAAGGCTCTATTAATAGCCGAAGTCTTCTCTTCTTGGACTTCCGCTTGTGCTTCTTTTGTGAGAGCTTCATTAGGTGTTTTTGTTGTGTGAGGGACTTGACAAAAGTAATCTCAGCCATTCAATCTTCTTGTGCTTCTTTTTAAGTCATCTAAGCCATCGAAATTACTTGGAAATGGTGAGGGATTGCCAACTTGGCAATTATACAGCTGGGGGGGGGGGGAATAGTGGAGTGGTTGAAATGATTTATCCAGGGCGTTGGTATGGTTTGCAGGGTAAAAGATGGGAGACATCCCATAGTTGTAACTGGTTTTGTTGGCGAGTAAATAGTTTTAGGTGTAGGTGGCAGTTTTGGCCCCTCATCTCTTATAACTTCATTGCAAACTTCGCCCGGTTTGTAATTTCGACCCTTGTCTTTTAACTCTTGCAATACAACTTGAGGTTTGGCAATTATAGTCCCTCAAGTTATACTTTCTTCATTTGGTTGACTTTTGACTTTGTCTTTTCTATTCCGTACTCGGTTTTGTCGTTTGTGGCTTTGTTTTTGTCCTGTTCTTGAATATCCGTTTCCTGCACAATACAAATGCAAAACATACAAATACGATGTATTTTGGTACGTTTTTAGTCATTTAAGTTCGTTTTTAATGGAAAATGGTATGTGTAATTAAGCACATACCAGTAACACCAGACACATCAAGAAGAATTGCCCAAAACTAAAGAACCGTAGGAATGGCAACAGGAATAGCGTAGCTCAAGGAAGAGCTTATGCTTTGAGAGGAAAAGATGCTAGCCCGGACTCTAACATCATCACGGGTATGTTTCTTCTCAACAACCGTTATGCTATAATTTTGTTTGATACTGGTGCGGATAGGAGCTTTGTATCTACTACCTTTAGTGCCTTGATTGACATTACCCCTACTACATTAGAAAATTATTATGACGTAGAATTAGCCGATGGGAAAATCATAGAAGTTAACACCATAATTCGTGGTTACACCCTAAACTTCATGAACCACCCTTTCAACATCAACTTGATGCCGGTCCTCGGTAGTTTTGACGTTATTATTGGAATGGATTGGTTAACAAAGTATCATGGAGTGATCATCTGTGACGAGAAGATTGTACGTGTTCCTTTCGGAAGAGAGATGTTAATTTTTCAAGGCAATGGAAACAACCAAAGGGAAGAATCCCGCCTAAATATTATTTCGTGCACTAAAGCACAAGAGTATTTGTCAAAGGGATGTGATGTCTTTTTAGCACACATTACCATGAAGGAAGCCAAAGACAAGTCGGAAAAGAAAAGACTTGAGGACGTGCCGATTGTTAAAGACTTTCCTGAAGACTTGTCGGGCATTCCACCAGCTCGACAAGTAGAGTTCCAAATTGATTTGGTACCAGGTGCTGCCCCTGTAGCACGAGCGCCTTATCGGTTGGCACCATCCAAAATGAAGAACTAGCGGAACAACTTTAAGAACTATCTGACAAGGGATTTATAAAACCCCGCTCTTCACCCTGGGGAGCCCCGGTCTTGTTCGTCAAGAAGAAATACGGATCTTTTCGCATGTGCATCGATTATCGTGAACTGAATAAATTAATGGTAAAGAACCGTTACCCACTTCCTAGAATTGATGACTTGTTCGATCAACTTCAAAGGTCGAGTGTCTACTCGAAAATCGACTTACGATCAGGTTACCATCAGCTCAGAGTTCGCGAAGAAGACATTCCCAAGACCGCGTTTAGGACGCGTTATGGGCATTATGAATTTCAAGTAATGCCTTTTGGTTTTACAAACGCACCAGCGGTATTTATAGACCTCATGAACCGGGTGTGCAAACCTTATTTGGATAAGTTTGTGATTGTCTTTATCAACGATATACTAGTCTATTCAAAGAACAAGGAAGAGCATGAAGAGCATCTCAAATTAATTTTGGGGTTGCTTAAGAAAGAGGAGTTGTACGCAAAATTTTCCAAGTGTGAATTTTGGATTCCAAAAGTACAAGCTTCTTTTTAGAAAATGTCGGTTTAAAGTTAAAGCAAAATTGAGCACGTTTATTAGTCAGGTTAAGAGCTTCTGGGAGAAAAAGTGACAGTTTTACAACATATAAGCTTTTAAGGATTTCCAATAATCCTTGTTTGCATCACTACTTGTAAATAAACACTATCATTTTTTTCGTTATTCGCAACTTTAAATCCGAATAAAAGGATCCCGCACGCATGCTGAGCTAAAAAAACTTTTGTTTATTTAAATGGTTTTAAGGCGACAAAGCTAGGGCTCAACACGCCCGATCGAGTCAAAATTTATTCTCATTCTACCCATTGGGAAAGTCAAAACTGTGACAAAACACTTATTTTATTTTTGAAAATTTTTAAATTTTTTCATTTTTTTTTTTTGGTTTTTTTTTTTTTTGCAAAAATTTCGGTGGTAAAAACGAGATTACGTGATAACAACGGCTGCAGGCAAAAATCAAATCGAAGACCCCCCCCATACTTAGAGACTAAACATCGTCCTCGGATGTTTTAAGGGGTCCTACTTAAATCTAAGGCACACGCTCGCTCGCGCTCTCGTGTGCAAAAGATAAAACGTTAGTTGATTAGATTAGGATATTGGATTCCCAAAAATGAAGCTGAGGATGTGAAACTCTTAAGGCAAAACTGCAAGCACGAGAGTCTTCACAATCCGGGCAATCCTGGACAGTTAACAACACGAAACACGGGTAATGGAAAATGTAAGCCTTCTCACACAAAAACACTTTTTTATTACTACTACGGATAAGCATGGGGTGCCTCCCACGAAGCGTTGTTTAAGGACGCTCATGCTGACTGCCCGTCCCCGATTTATTGGTTCCATGGGGAACGTTCTGGAGATCCGGGACAACTTCGGTTGGTATGTCCCCTCCAAAATAGTGTTTTAAACGATGACCATTCACTTTGAAAATTTGGCCGGAGTTTTGGGATATAAACTCGACAGTGCATATGGAAAAAACTTGCGGGTACAGTGAATGGTCCACTACAGGGGTCTTAAGCTTGCGAGCTCTTCTCGCACGCGCGCTCCGTCTAGAGTTAAAGAGGAGGATCGGATCACCGACGTTGAAAACGCGATTTTTAATCTTGGAGTCATGGATTCTCTTTGTTTTCTCCTTGTAAATTAAAGAATTTTCGTAGGCATGATCACGAAGTTCATTAAGTTCGTTGAGTTGAACTTTTCGGTGATCACCCGCGGTTTTGATATCAAAGTTTGTATGCTTAAGGGCCCAGTAAGCTTTGTGCTCTAACTCAATCGGTAGATGACATGCCTTTCCATATACAAGCTTGTACGGAGTGCATCCGGTGGGTGTTTTGTAAGCTGTACAGAAGGCCCAAAGAGCGTTATCCAGTTTGTCCGACCAAGAGGCGCGATTTTCGCCCACGGTCCTTTCAAGAATTCGTTTCAAACCACGATTGGATACCTCAACCTGCCCACTTGTTTGTGGGTGATACGCGGTGGAGAGACGATGAGTGACTCCGTATTTAAGCATGACCTTTGCAAACTGGTCATTGCAAAAATGGGTTCCGCGATCACTTATGATTGCACGAGGGGCACCAAATCTGGAGAAGAGAGTCTTAAGAAATTTGCAAACAACTCGGGCATCATTGGTGGGGAGCGCTTTTGCTTCAACCCATTTTGATAAGTAATCGACTGCCACGAGTATATATTTGTTCCCTCTTGAAGACGGGAACGGTCCCATAAAATCAATGCCCCAAATGTTAAAGATTTCGCAAACTTGGATAGAGTTTTGTGGCATTCAATCCGTGTCGAAATTTTGCTCTTTGACGTTGACAAATGTCACATCGGGTGGACAAAGGTCGTGGGCTCTTTGTGATCGATTGGGTCAATTAAAATCCTGAATTCGAAGAATCTTTTTTGCGGTGGTAATTTGGCCCACAGTAGTGTCCCCCGGTGGGTCCACTGTGGCAAGCTTTGAGAATGTCAAAAGCTTCTTGCCCCGAAACACAACGCCTAATTACTTGGTCAGCACAAATCTTGAATAGAAAGGGGTCGTCCCAGAAGTAATGTTTGACATCTTTGAAAAACTTGTTTTTCTGTTGGGACGACATTCCCTTGACAATGAAGTTCCCCGCATGGTAGTTTGCAAAGTCGGCAAACCATGGGGTACTATCATCACGAAGAGCAACCGATCCCAGAGTTTCGAGTGGAAATGTTTCCGTGATTTCCTTGTTTTCGAACTCATTTTGGTGAGGGTTCTCAAGTCTGGAGAGATGATCGGAGGCTAGATTTTCTGCTCCTTTTTTATCTCGGATCTCAACATCGAATTCTTGGGAGAAAAGGTATTTCCACGCATTAATCTTGCCTTAGCATCCTTTTTAGCAAAGAGATACTTAATAGCAGAATGATCGGTATACACTATGCTTTTGGACAAAACGAGATATGACCGGAATTTCTCAAAAGCGTACACTACGGCAAGTAATTCTTTTTCGGTCGTAGTGTTGCATGGCTTGAGCTTTCGGTCATTGTCGTCGCTGGCATAGTGATTGGTTGGAAAAGCTTGTTCTTTCGCTCCCTAGGACTGCCCCAATTGCAAAGTCGCTTGTTCACACATTAGTCGAAGGGCAAAGTCCCAGTCTTGGAGCAATCAAAATTGGAAGCCTTCGGTCAATTTTCTTTTAAGTGTATTAAAGGATTCGATACACTCTTTTGAGAAGAAAACTCGGCGCCTCGCGCGCGCGCGTTCAAGCAAGTGGGTTATTGGACGGGCAATTTTTGAAAAGTCCTGTATGAAACGTCGGTAAAAACCGGCATGCCCAAGAAAACTACGGACACCTTTCACAGTAGTCGGGTGAGGGAGCTTGGCTATAACTTCAACTTTAGCACGATCGACCTCAATTCCCGACTTAGAAATTTTGTGTCCTAGAACAATGCCTTCCTTAACCATAAAATGGCTTTTCTCCTAATTTAGGGACAAATTGGTGTCTTCACACCGTTTTAACATTTTTTCCAAATGGGATAGGCATGTAGAGAAAGAATCTCCGAAGACCGAGAAGTCATCCATGAACACTTCCATTGTCTTTTCGATCATGTCATGGAAGATTGCCATCATACATCGTTGAAACGTGCCGGGTGCATTACATGGCCCAAAAGGCATGCGGCGGTAGGCGAACGTTCCGTATGGGCATGTGAATGTTGTTTTCTCTTGATCCTTCAGGTCTATAGGAATCTGAAAATAACCCGAGAAGCCATCGAGGAAACAATAGTATTGGTTTCCCGCTAGTCTTTCGAGCATTTGATCCATGAAGGGCAATGGGAAATGGTCTTTTGGGTGGCTTCATTCAACTTTCTATATTCAATGCACACTCTCCACCCCGTGACAAATCGAGTTGGTATCAAATCATTATTCAAAACCCCCCAAAAAATTTTTCTTGACGACAGTTTTATGCCACCCTTTCTTTGGTACCAGTTGTACCGGGCTTACCCATGGACTGTTCAGAGATCGGATACATTAATCCGGCGGTCAAGAAGTTTTTCAACTCTTTTTTTGAATGGACGTCCGTAGATTTTGGGTTTTCACTCCGTCTTTGACTCTGAACTGTTGGTTCGTTAGTCCCTTTCCATAAGGATTTTGTGAGTACAGAACTCTGGATCAATACCCTTGATATCGGAGAGTTTCCAAGCGATGGCTCGCTTGTGGGACTTTAGAACCTTGATAAAAGCTGCCTTTTCCTCATCCTTTAAGTCTTTCGCCAATTATGACGGGCAACTTGTTGTCGCCTTCCTCAAAAGATGCGTATTTAAATGAGGTGGTCTAAGTCTTGAGTTCAACTCGGGAGGCTCATTAATGATGATTTACTCACCGCGCGCGCTGCGCGTAGCTTCAATAAACTTTGAGTTCTTCCCAGATTCGGGTGATTATTCTTTATGATATGGATAGAGGAGTGGTACGGTTCACTTATTGAGAAGTGCTTCCAGAATTAAGAATGTCACCCTCTCCGGGCGGATCATAGTAAGTAGATCAATTTCCCGTGAAATTGGCTCGTCATTAATAGCTATAAAAGCATTTGCTTCTTCGAGAAGGAGAAAATCACTATCCCCGAAAGGAGTTAGTGTTGGTGACGAATTTGAAACAATTGGATCGTAATCCGGAGAAGGATTACCATATGCAACTGAATCAGAAAAAACCTAGGACTTCTTGGCGAGTATTCTTGCATGCCAATTCAATGACGTCGATTCGGTTCGCCGTCATATGATTGTAAGTGGCCCGTGTATCTCGATAGTTGGTCAGATTGAAGGTGATGGCCTCTTTGCCAACAAGAAGGGATATTCACCTTCGTAAAACATCTATTAATGCACGACTGGTCTTTAAGAAACTTCTCCCGAGATTAAAGGTACTCGGGGGTCTGGCTCAAAATCTCGCCACGACCAAAAATCTGCCGGGGGGCACCTTCCCCACGCGGCTCTCTCACGCGCGCCTCCCACCATTAAACGGACGTCTTTAGCAATACCGATTGGTTCAGTGATTGAACGGTCCGCTAGCTCTAGCGTCATGCAAGTCGGGGTTAGTTCGGGAAGAGAGATCTTTCCAGACGGAATATGGCATAAGATTAATGCTAGCGCGAGATCGGCCAAGGCGTTGCATGTATTAATCCCAGAAAATTCACATGGAATAAGAAATCGGCCAGGGTCTCCAAGTTTTTTCGGTAACTTGTTTAGGATGACTGCTGAGCAATTCTCGTTCAATGGAGTTCTAGCCATTTCACTCAACTTCTCTTTGTTTCCGATTAAAGTTTTTAGAGTCAAGGCAAATTTCGGCATAAGGGTCAAGGCATCCGTAAAGCTAATTTCGAAACTCAATCTCTAAAGATTTCGTGGAATTTCTCAATTTGAACGTTTAGCTTTTTCCGGCGCCTTTCATCATTTCTTCTTGAAGGAAATGGAATTGATGTTCGTTGGTCAGGTATTGGAGTACTAACGGGATCAACAACTGGCTTGGAAGTTGGATTTTGAGATTGGACTTGAATAACCGGAGGTTGGACGTCTTGGTGCTTCGTATTTTAGGAAGCATCATGTCCTTTGTAACCTCTGTGTTATCACGATTCATCACTTTCGGGGGAGAAGATGAAGTAGAAGTAGAAGGAATCGTGGGTCCTTGATATGCAACACCACTCCGGGTGGTGATACCTTTCAAATCTTCCTTCGGGTTGGTAATGGTGTTACCTGGGAGAGTTCCCGAACCTGAAAGTTAGAGGCGGTGTTTATTTTATAAAGTTACTTAGCATACTTTCAACCCTTTGATTTGAAGTAGCCAAGTTGTTCAATTGAGCTTGCAGGTTTTGCCCTTGGTTTTGCAAAACTTGATTTTGGTTTTGCATATTCCTCATAACCGCATCATTAGCTTTTACGTAGCTATCAAAATCGGTCTTAGACACACCTTGTGTTTGAGGAATGGAAGCTTGGTAAACAGGAGCTTGATAAGTTGGTGGTTGATTAACCTGGGGTTGGTAAATTGATCCTTGACTGAAATTATTACCCCGATTTTAGCTAAAATTATTCCCCCGATTTTGGTTGGAAATTGAGTCCCGATTTTGGTTGTTTTGATGGATGTGCATAGGTGGAAAACCCAGGAGGTCGAATTGGTTTGACACCCATTGGAGGTCGGGCATGGTCTATCCTTCCTTGATGGAAAATTAGCCGCTGCGGCTTGAGAAAGTAAGCTCTGGAATATAGTCTTTGATAACCGTTGTCATCGGTGGGGACAAACTTTGATACGAATGAGCTCCACCGCAAGTCACACAACTTTCCTCGACCGCTTTTACGGACGCGGGAGTTCGGTGAGCGGGAGCTTGGGATTGATTCTTCTTATCAAGGAGCAATGGCTCTTGACCATATCTTTGAGTTCGGAGGACATCGGGTGGGTGAGATACGGATGTGGATGTGCTTGCACTACTAGCAACAAGGATTTGCTTCGTGAATTGCGAATCTTTGGGGATTTGCTCTTCTATGATTTTTTTGAACATTCTCGGGCACTTTTCATCCAAAAAGTTACCACCGCGGCGGAATTCAATGAATCTTGATCATTTATGTTCAAGGCATTATAGAATGTATCGAGTTGATGCAATTCCAAAAACCCATGATGCGGGCATGCCCTAAGAAGATCATTGAATCGGTCCCATGCTTCATAAAACGATTCGTCAAATCTTTGCTGAAATCTCGTGATTTCATTTCTAAGATTTGTCGTTTTAGAAGGAGGAAAGAATTTGTTAATGAATTTCGACACAAGATCATCCCATGTAAGAATCGATTAAGGGGGTTCTTTGTCAAGCCAAATCCGGGCTGCTCCCTCGATGAAAAATAGGAAAAGCATAAGCTTAACCGACGTACTCGGGACGTTCGGGAACTTCATCGTAGAAGTGATCTTGTTGAAATATCGGATGTGAGCATGTGGGTCTTCTTTATCATGTCCAAAAAATTGCTTGTTTTGAACTAGATTAAGTAAACCATGCTTGATCTCGAAATTGTTCGCGTTGATCTCGGGAACAACGATTGCATCCTCGTAACCCTCGGTGGGTGCCTCGAGCAATTGAGCCATAGTACGATTATCGTCCATCGTAACTATGGGAGGATTGAAAGTTTCTTGATTGTTATTTGGTTTCTCAAGATTGGGTGATTCAACAGAAGTTTGTCGGACTTGTTGTTGTCGACGTTTACGGGCTTGAGAACGAGTGCGCATGCACAAAATAGAAATTTAAAAAGAAAATTTACACTAATTTTTTTTTTCAATGATTTATTCACAATGTATTTTACCGGACAATGAGATAAGACAACTTCAACCAAATAATCTACTTATTTCACGGTAGCTCTCAAAAAGATAAATGCATAAGCGAGCGGAGGAGTAGGAACAGCGCGAAGCTTATTTCTCCTTTCGGGTCGTAGTTCCTCGGAACAACCCTCCTTATATTTTATATGATAATTATACTAATAAAAGAAAATGAAAAATATTTTTGTATCTTTTTTTTTCTATTTTTATTAGAGGAAAAATATTTCACAATTTCAAAACCAATTTGTCAAACGTAACGATAATCGTTTTCAGCTTCCCCGGCAGCGGCGCCAAAAATTGACTCGCGAAAACTTACTCCTTTTTACATATAAATAAATATAAACATATATAAATATATAACAAGGGTTAAAATCCGCGAAATCAATGAAACCGGAAGTAGTATAGAGTGTTTCCGGGTCGTTATGTCCCAACGAGGCTAGAATGGAAAATCGAATGACGAATTGATAATTGATGTTTGAATATGACAAGGATGCGATTGGGCACTAAACCTAATTAGCAAAAGCACACAAAGATAAGCAAGGAAAATAAGCTAGAACAAGCATAAAAGCTAGAAATGGCAAAAACACTTGTAACTTTTAAACTAAGACACAAATAAGCTCAAATAAGCTTATGACTAAACCAAATAAGCTAGACTAACTCTAAATAAGCAAATTCAGCAGGCAATTAAGCTAAGCTAAGAAGGAGAAACTCAGCAGTACCAACGACAGTACTAACAGTATTAACTAACAGTACTAACTTGGAGTTAGTACTGCTAGCTTTAAGTTAGTACTGCTAGCTTTAAGTTAGTACTGCTAGCTCTGCCAAAACACAATGAAACAAGAAATAAGCAAATAAGCTAAAACAAATATTTAACTATCCCTAATAAGCACTCAGGCATAAGAATAAGCAACTACAATAAACTAGAATGGAGAATAAGCTAAAAACTAAAAACTGATATAAACTCTTTAGGGAATACTATGAAAAGATGGAATAAACTTAAGTAAAGCTTACTACAGACAGCAAACGAACAAGGGGCTTATCTACTATAAAAAAAAAGCTAAGAAATTCTAAAATGGCAGTAGAGACAGAGAAACAATAAGCTAAGAAGCAGGAAATGAAACCAACAGTTCTAACAGTACATAACTACCAGAGTATAACTTTGGAGTTAGTACCACTAAGTTGATGTAGTTTACTGCTAGCTTTAAAATCACAAAAAAAAATGGACTAGCTTAGTTTAACTATGGGTTAGTACTGCTGGTTCCAAACAGCCCTTAAAGTTTTCGAAAATCATTTTTTTTCTTTTTATACTAAGCTGATTTGGTCTAAGTTGTAAAACAGATTATTCTAAGAACAACAATAAGACACTTATAATACCAAGAATAAGCACTTAGATAAGCTGAATTAGTTAACAGGTTTTAACAAATGAACTAACAGTCTCACTAATGAGATTTGCACAAATCACTTTTTTAAAACTAACAAACTAAGCAAGATAAGCACGAAACATCATAATAAAGCATAAATAAGCAAATATAGGTAACAAATAAGTACTATAAGCAGTTTGCAGTAGATAAGAAAAGTAAGAAAAGAGAGCTACAACACCCTTGTCAAAACAGGGCACTAAACAAAGAATATAAAGCTTTAGCTTGTATTAAACAAGCTAGAGTTAGTGTCCAAGCCCATCCAGAACTGGCTTTATCATATAAGTAGTTTTAATGCCTATTGTGGTGTATTTAAGAGTTGATTTTTGTATACTTAATTCTTAAATTTACTTATTAAAGCAGTTATACAATCAAGCTTGTTATTGAGAGCTTTTGAACACAAAACAACTCAATTATGAAACTAACATTGGAATTTGTAAATTGACCTTAAACTCAAATTTGCAATTCGAAAACTTGAAAGTGTTACAAAGCTGAAAGTAAAAGCTGTAAATGACTTTAAGAACTAAAATAAGCTAAGTTATATTGAAAATTAAGCTAAGATATTCTAAGATTAAAACTCGTGGTTTATGTAGGCTTACTAAAAAAAGATTGGTTGGTCAAGGAGAGGCTACTATCACTAACAGCACTAACAGACTTAATACTGTTAGTCCATCTGTTAGTGCTGCTGGGCAAAGTTTTGACAATAATGATCTTCCAACTGATCCTCTTATGCCTGATTTGGAGGATTCTACTGGTATCTTTAGAGGTGCATATGATGATAAAGATGTGGGTGCAGAGGCTGACCTCAACAATTTGGAAACCACCATGAATGTTAGTCTTATTCCCATAACTAGAATTCACAAGGATCATCTTAAAGACTAGATTATTGGAGACATAAATTCAGCTATTCAAACAAGGAGAATGATCAATTTTTCTGAAGAAAATGCTATGGTCAGCTACATTAGCAAGCAGAGAAGAACAAATCACAAAGATTATCAGAACTGCTTGTTTGCTTGTTTTCTCTCTCAAATAGAACTCAAAAAGGTGATCCAAGCTTTGACAGGTCCAAGTTGGATAGAAGCAATGCAAGAGGAGGTTCTGCAGTTTAAACTTCAAAAGGTTTGGACTCTGGTGGATCTTCCTA
Source organism: Tanacetum coccineum (assembly GCA_026074375.1). Classification (NCBI taxonomy): domain Eukaryota; kingdom Viridiplantae; phylum Streptophyta; class Magnoliopsida; order Asterales; family Asteraceae; genus Tanacetum; species Tanacetum coccineum. The sequence continues at coordinate 34,575 of BQNB010019113.1, forward strand.
AAGGCAAGAGAGCTATTATAACTAAGTGGGTATATAGAAACAAGAAAGACGAGAGAGGAATTATAGTCAAAAATAAGGCAAGACTGGTTGCACAAGGTTATACCCAAGAGGAAGGAATTGATTATGATGAGGTATTTGCTCCTGCTGCTAGGATTGAAGCAATCAGGTTATTTTTGGCCTATGCATCATTTATGAGGTTTATTGTGTACAAGATGGATGTGAAGAGTGCCTTTTTATATGGTACTATTGAAGAGGAGGTATATGTGTGTCAACCTCCTGGTTTTGAAGATCCACAGTTCCTTGATAAGGTTTATAAGGTGGAAAAAGCTTTATATGGTCTACATCAAGCTCCTAAAGCCTGGTATGAGACCTTGTCTACCTACTTATTGGAGAATAGATTTAGAAGAGGCACTACAGATAAAACTCTGTTCATCAAGAAGGATAGAGGTGATATCTTGTTAGTGCAGGTGTATGTAGATGACATCGTCTTTGGGTCTACAAAGAAGTCTTTATGTGATGAGTTTAAGCAGATGATGCATAAGAAATTCTAGATGAGTTCTATGGGGGAGCTTACTTTCTTTTTAGGGTTACAAGTATAATAGAAGAAGGATGAAATCTTCATTAGCCACGACAAATATGTGGTTGATATATTGAAAAGTTTGATTTTATCACTGTGAAGATAGCAAGCACTCCAACAGAGACTAACACGGCATTAATCAAAGATGAAAAAGCTGAGAGTGTGGATGTACACTTATATAGATCAATGATTGGGTCATTAATGTACTTAACAGGTTCTAGGCCTGACATAATGTTTGCTGTTTGTGCTTGTGCAAGGTTCCAAGTTACACCAAAGACTTTACATCTTCATGCTGTAAAGAGGATTAAAGAGGATCTTTAGATACTTGAAAGGTCAACCTAAATTGGGCCTTTGGTATCCTAGAGATTCACCATTTGACTTGGAAGCCTTTTCTGATAGTGATTATGCTGGAGCTAGTCTTGACAGGAAATCCACAATAGGAGGTTGTTAATTTCTTGGCAAGAGGTTGATTTCATGGCAATGTAAGAAGCAGACTATAGTAGCCAATTCTACTACTGAAGCAGAGTATGTTGCTGCTGCTAATTGTTGTGGACAGGTGTTATGGATCCAAAATCAAATGCTTGATTATGGGTTCAATTTCATGAACACCAAGATTTACATTGATAATGAAAGCACCATTTGTATTGTGAAGAATCTAGTGTTTCATTCTAAAACCAAGCACATTGAGATAAGGCACCATTTCATCAGAGATTCTTATGAGAAGAAGTTGATTCAAGTGATCAAGATTCACACAGACCACAATGTTGCAGATCTTCTCATAAAGGCTTTTGATGTTAGCAGGTTTAACTTTTTGATTGCTAGCATTGGATTACTTAATCTCTGAAGTATTGTTTGAGGGGAGGTTTATTTGTTTAGATAACAGTTTTTAACTTTTATTCATGGGTTATGCATAAATATGGATCCTTATGAATGCTTACATGTCTATCTAGTGATTTCTAGTGTGCTTGTAATGAATAGAGGCATGTTGTTGTATAGTTATTGGAGAAAAAGTTAATACTGTTAGTCTAATTTTAGTGCTGCTCTGTATATGTGTATTGGCATAGCTGATAATACACATAGAAGCTTTGTTTGAGGGAAGGCTATATGGAACTATGTGTATAAGTGCAACGGATTATACATCATGGATGCTTAGAATGGAGTGCAAGAGCTGCCAAGTGATGAAAATGGGTTAATTCTGGTAACTGATACTTAGTACTGCTAAGCTTAAAAGTTAATACTGTCAGTTATTATGAGCAATATGCAAGATGTTTTGGATTGTGTTTCTTTGTGTTTGGAACTAACATTTTGCAGGATTAGAGCTTAAAGGTTATTTGATTAATAATGGATATGCTGATTTGGTGTGAATGCTGGTGACTTTGTTAATACTGCTGATGTTTCACATGTTGGTTTTCACCACATAACAAATGGTCATCAATTCACCATGTCTAACAGACAAGAAAGAATTGGCTATTCCAGGGAAAACGACGACTGGTAAAGAATTCTCAAATCCGTTGATGGTTGGTAGTTTGCCAAAAACTATAAGTGCGAAAGTTTGTACTGCTAGCACAAACTTAGTACTGCTAGCCTAACTTAGTGTTGCTAAAGTTACCGTTACTAAATACTATTCAGGGGTAATTTTTGACAAATTAACGGCTACTTTCCTTTTAAGTTTTCTTTAGTTCCTATATAAGCCTATTAATCAAACAATATCTTTCACAAATACCAATTGCTCATAATTCATCAAACCCTAATCGATTTTTACATCGACAAATTCAATTATTCATGGCTGATCTTGCTTTTGTAAACCAACACAACATGGTTACGTATTTGGAAAAGAGTGACGAGAATGCAGAATTTCATCAGATAGTGGACTTCCTCTCTACATGTTCGATCAACTATGCTATCACTGTAAGTCCCACTATCTATGCTTCTTATATTAAACAGTTTTGGAATACTGCCACTTCTAAAACAGTCAATTCAGCAAAGCAAATACATGCCATAGTTGATGGCAAGGTAGTAGTGATTTCAAAATCATCAGTGAGGAATGATCTTCTCTTTGATGATGAGGATGGTATTACTTGCCTCACAAATGATGACATTTTTAAAAACCTTGCATTGATGGGGGTATGAACAACTTTCAACAAAACTTACTTTTCAAAAAGGTTCATTCTCTCCACAATGGAAATTCCTGATACATACCATCCTTCATTGTATAAGTTCAAAATCAACTGACTGGAATGGGTTTTCAACCAATTTGGCTTCAGCAGTTATATGTTTGGCAAAGGGTTAAAAATTTAATTTTTCTAAATTGATTTTTGATGGTATGTTAAGGAAATTGGATCCAAAGAAGTTTTTAATGTATCCAAGGTTTTTATAACTCTTTTTGAATAACCAGCTTAAAGATTTACCAAAACCTTTTTAATGATACTTATGAAACACCAAGCCATACTAAAAAGGTTTTCTCAAATATGGCAAGGCAAAGTAAAAGTTTTTCAGGAAAAGTTACTCCAATTTTTGAATCTATGTTGGTGCAAAACCAAGCACCTAAGGGTGAAAGTTCAGTAACACCCCCTGAACCCCAACCCACACCCTCTACCTCATAACCAAATGTTTCAGAACCTCAAACTAAACTGCTTCAAACTGAAATACCTCCAACAGTTTCCCATGAACCTCGGACTGAACCTAACATTGAGTAAATACTCCCATCTCCATCTATATATCAAAGAAAACACAGAAAGACACAAAAACATAGGAGAGCCAAAAAGGTTACTAAGTTACCTCAGACTAGTATGCCTCTAGACCTTGGAGCAGACGAGGCTGTCCATAAGGAGGGGGAGTGACAGTGTAGAAAGGGCTATCACTACTGATGCTAGCTTAGTTGCAGCACATGACAGTGATAACATAATTAGGACCCTGACCACGGCAATGCCTAATGTTTACAATCCTCTGGGAATGGATACAAGTGGCAGTCCCAGGCGCCAAGAAACCATAGGGGGTGCTCCTGCTCAGACTAGGTCTGAGAGAGTGCTTAAACAGCCCAATGAACCACCTCTCTCAGAATGTCACACATCTGGGAGTGGGGAGGGTAGGATGGAACATACTTTTCAATTAATGGATACTGTACCACCTACACCCCATGATTCACCTCTCCTAGGAGTACACTCCTGAAGTGAATGATAGTCGATTGAAACTAGAAAATTAGATGGGCTATGTGTAAAAAATTGTCAAAACGGGTGCTTGACTGGAGAAAAGAGAAGTACGATTAAGCGCTAAGATCCTCAAACTAAAGAAAAGATCTTCTTACTAAAGCCTTTGATGTGAATAGGTTTAAATTTTTGGTTGCAAGTATTGGTATTCTTAATCCTTAGAGCATGGATTAAGGGGAGGTTAGTTATGTAGGATTATACATAAATGATGTTTGAGTTGGTATTGAAGAGTAATTATGATGCCAAGTTACTTAATACTGCTGGGCTTAGTTAATACTGTTGGGTGATACTTTGTACTGCTAGTACAAAAGTTAGTGCTATTGGGCTCAGTTAGTGTTGTTGTGCATATGTGTATTGATGTAGCTGATATTGCACATAGAAGCTTTGAGGGAAGGTTATATGGAACTATGTGTATAAGTACAGCGGATTATACATCATGGATCCTTATAATGGAGTGCAAGAGCTGCCAAGTGATGACAATGGGTTAATTCTAGTAACTGATACTTAGTACTGCTAAGCTTAAAAGTTAATACTGTCAGTTATTATGAGCAATATGCAAGATGTTTTGGATTGTGTTTCTTTGTGTTTGGAACTAACATTTTGCAAGATTAGAGCTTAACGCTTATTTGATTACTAATGGATATGCTGATTTGGTGTGAATGTTGGTGATTGTGATAATACTGCATCAACAGGAATTGGCTCAAGTAGAAAGGAGACAAAAAGAAAGAGCAGCACAAGAAGAAGCCTCTATGGCTGCACTTTATGAAGAGTATGATACTATTCAAGCCAGCATTGATGTTGATGCTTTGTTTGCTGCAAGGCTCCAACAGGAAGAGAGAGAGCAGTTCACCATTGAAGAAAGAGCATAATTTTTGGTAGAGACAATAGCAGCACAAAGAAAGTTTAGAGCTGATCAAAGGGCTGCAGAGATCAGAAGTAAACCACCCACCAAAACTCAGCTAAAGAACATGATGATTCCATATTTGAAAAATATAGGTAAGTTTAATCACAATCAACTAAAAGCAAAAAGTTATGAGGAGCTCCAGAGATTGTATGAAATGGAGCAAAAGTGGATACATGATTTTGTTCCTATGGACTCTGAAAAGGAAGAAAAGAAATTAGTAGATCCTGAGAGTGAAGGAAAGAAAGGCAAAAGAATAAAGAGAGTTGCAAATTTAGAACTTAAACAGAAATCTTCCAAGAAACCCAAGGTAATAAAAGAACAAGAATCTATAGAAAGTCATGAAGAAGCAGCAGCAGACTATAAGCAAGAAAAATATTCTCAATCTTAGTTTCTACTATAGTTGTATTGGATCTATCCAATATGACTAAGCTTTAACAAGCTAAGTAAGATCTGTCAAGAAGGGATCAACAATAGATAGTAGGATTGATTGTTAGTGCATATATGATAGGATTTGCATTCAGAAAATCAACAATTTGCTCAAACTCTTCACTTTTAGCGGGTTTAGACAAAAACACGACGAAAATTCTTGAGTATAAGCAAATGTGGGGTCTCATTGTGTTTGGGTTTTTAGAGAGAATGCAGAAATTTAGTTGGGTTTTGATGATTAGAGAGTATATGATTGTATGAAATCGATTAAATGAGTGAATGAAACCCTTAATCGAAGTATTTATGAAAATACCCTCAACAACATTAATGTTTACCAGCAGTTGTAAGTTATGCCTAGCAGCATTAACTTTCAACAACAGTAGTAAGTTATGCCTAGCAGCATTAACTTTCAACTGCAGTAGTAAGTTATGTCTAGTAGCATTAACTCCAATTCCAGTCCAAACACTCTCTGTTTAATATATTCAACTCTCTTTCTATTTTTCAACTCACAACTTCTCTTAATTCTTTTTCTCACCAAATCACTCTATCAAATTTTTTTATTTCACATAGCTCTCTTTCTATTTTTCAACTCATAAATTCTCTTAATTCTTTTACTCACCAAATCACTCTTTCTGTTTTTACACATCTCTCTTTTTGTTTTTACACATCACTCTTTCTATTTTTATTCTCACCAACTCTCTCACAAAACTGATTCATCTCCTTATTCTTGAACTCAGTTCCATTGTCACACCTAATTACCTTAACCCTTTGATATATTAGATTTTCTACTCTAGTTATATAGGACTTAAGTATGCCACTAGTCTCATCTTTAGTAGCTAGAAGGAAAACCCAACTAAACCTACTGTAATCATCTGTGACAACTAGGCAATACATCTTCTTCATTAAGCTTTTTACAAATGTTAGACCAAACAAATCCATGTCCAACATATGCAAAGGTTGGCTGATTAAACTTACTGTTTTGGACTTACAAGAAGCTTTATGTTGCTTTCCCTTTTGACAAGCAACACAGGTTTGATTATTTTCAAAAAAATTTGAAGGTAAACCTCTTACAAGATTTTCCTTAACCAGTTTATTCATAGTTTTGAAATTTATGTGTCCAAGCCTCCTATGCCAAAGTTCAGATTCATCAAATGTGCTTTTTGCAAGGGACATGTTAGACTTTTAGGAACAATATCCTTTAAATCAACACTACATATATTTTTCTTTCTAGGAACTTTAAGTAAGACATGACTTTCATCACTTAACTTAAATTTTAGAGATAAAACAATAAATTTAGTGTCATTAAAGAGAACACTATTCTTTTTGTCACACATTTGTGAGACACTAAAGAGGTTAAACTTTTTGTCACACATTTAGTGTCATCAGTTATATTTTTTTGATTTTTTATAACTTTTTATGAATTAAAAACAATTTTAAAGAAAAATAAATATAAAAAATACTAAACGTTTTATAAAAATTATGAAAAAATTATGAAAAGTAGCTTGAATAGTGTAGAATCTAAGAAAAATAAGCTCGTGAAAACAGCTTATCGAATAAGCTGTGAAATAAGCCAAAACAGGCTTATAAGCTTAATGGGCTAGAAAGGTAATAAAAGAATAATAAGTGCAAGGAATGACGGATGAGCTAATGTAGCACAATGGTTGAGTGTGTTGGGTAAAACGCTTGGTTGATGGTGGTAGAGGTCCTGGGTTCGAGTCTTGCTCACCCGGGATTTCCCACTATCCCAAGTGTTTTTATTTTTGCCATTTTTTATTACAACTTTTGAGAACACTTAAAAATAAGCACTTTTTACAAAGACACTTTTTTTATAAACAACGAATAAGCTCACAAATAAGCTAAGAAAGACAGAATAAGCCCAAACTACACTAAACCACCTAAATGCTAACTGTTGGCATTTTAAAGCTCAAATAAGCAAACCAAAAAGAAAATTAAGCTAAATTAGATAATTAGCTACACTAAATAAGCAACAAAGAACAAAATAAGCAACCCAACAAGCCTAGAATGAGCTTATGAATTCAGTAGTACTAACTTTTAAGTTAATACTGTTAGTTCAACTTAAGACTGCTAGGCTATTTTCTAACTTAAATAAGCTAAGGCAAAGCAAATGGCTTATAACAGCTTATAGGCTAGTCCTAATAAGCATGAACAAACAAAAATAAGCAAAGAGCTTAAGCTACAATAAGCTAAAATAGACAGATTACTTAAAAGCTATAAAACTTAAGAATTTTACTCTAAGATGCAAATAAGCTACAATAAGCTCTAACCTAAGAGGAATAAGCTAAAATGGGCTTAAACTAAACTATTAAGCAATATTAAACCTAAATAAGCAAAAGAAAATAAGCAGATAAGCTAAAATAAGCAATTGGTCTTTTGACCAAAACTGTCAATGAAAACAGCAAAGGGGCACTTTTGAGCTTAAAAATAAGCTATTAAACAGATCCTTATGGCTAAACAGCTTATACCCCTAAAAAGCTCTAACAATAAGCTATAATTATCAGTAATCAAAAGAGAGTTTGAAACACAAATTAGCCCTTAAAAAGCTTAAAGAAAAAGTTGTTTGTTCATTTTTTTAATACTTAGAAAACTTTTTTCAATTTTAACCAAATACCACTTTTGAGCTTAAAAATAAGCACACAAATAGAACCTTATGAACTTTTAACCTTCAAACAGATTCAATTTGGACCTCAAAGAACAATAATCAATAATCAAAAAGCATTTTGAAATTCACAATAAGCCACAATAAGCATTTGAAAAAGCATTTTCTTAAATTTTCAACACTTAGCACTTTTTTTGACAGGAATGGCACAAACTCAAAACAAACTTGCAGGTTTTAGAGTTTGTTTCAAACCTTTTTAACACATTTATGAACACAAAAACAACTCAAAAACACAATAAGCTAAAGCACAATCTAATAAGCAACTAAAATGAGCTACAACTTAACAGATTCAAACAATGAATTCTTAAAACCTTGATTTTGAAATTTAACACTTCAAAACTTAAACAAAATGACTTTTATGACTACTTTTAACTAATCTAAACTAACTCAAAAGCATAAAGTTAGTTTTTACCCATTTCACCCAATAAACAGGTTAAACCAAACACCCCTTTAAAAAATAGTTTTAGTACTTTTAACTTGATAAAAGCTATTTAAGCTAAAACTCTTCAAAGACCAGATGTTAAACAGCTTATAACAAACTTAATGAACAAATATAAGCAATCAAATAAGCCAGAATAATAAGCTAAGACACTATGATACTATTTTTGGTTTTTTTTCAACTGTTTTATAACAATAGCTATTAAAATAAAATTTAAACTACAAACTAAGTTACAATAAGCATTAAACAATAGTGATAAGCAACATTAAGCTAATAACATCAGTAATAAGCTAATATTAAGCAGTAGAATAAGCAGACAAACAATAAGCATATAATAGCTTAAAGTGAGAAATGAGATGTCCCATAATCCTTTGCACAAAACGGGATATTAGGCTCTAAAGTGTAATCACTCAAGCTCTGGTTGATATAAACAAGCCAGTAAGTCCATAAGCCCATCCACAATTGGCTTATCATCCTTATTCAAAGCCTAGGTAAATTTAGGGGTGAATGTGTTTGAGAACGTTATTTCAACAAGATCACTTCTACGATGAAGTTCCCGAACGTCCCGAGTACGTCGGTTAAGCTTATGCTTTTCCCATTTTCCCTCGAGGGTGCCGCCCGGATTTGGCTTGAAAAAGAACCCCCTCGATCGATTCTTACATGGGATGATCTTGTTTCGAAATTCATCAACAAATTCTTCCCTCCTTCTAAAACAACAAATCTTCGAAATGAAATCACGAGATTTCAACAACGATTTGATGAAACTTTTTACGAGGCATGGGACCGATTCAATGATCTTCTTCGGGCATGCCCACATCATGGATTTTCGGAATTACATCAACTCGATACTTTCTATAATGCTTTGAACTCTAATGATCAAGATTCGTTGAATTCCGCCGCGGGTGGTAATTTTTTGGATAAAATGCCCCGAGATTGCCTAAGAATCATCGAGAGCAAATCCAAAGTTCGTAATTCACGTAACAAACCGGTTGTTGCCAAAGTGAGTACGAGCAATTCTACCCTCGGTATTTCTCCCGATGTTGCCGAACTTAAAGATATGGTGAAAGCTTTGCTTCTCGATAAGAAAAATCAATCTCAAGCTCCCGCTACCGTAAAAGCGGTCGAGGAAAGTTGTGTTACTTGCGGTGGTGCTCATTCTTACCGAAATTGTCCCGCCACCGATGGCAACGTTTATCGTGACAATATTCAAGAATATGTTTCCCAAGCCGCCGCGGCTAATTTCAATCAAGGAAATACCGGTTACAGAGCCCCGATTGCTAATCAAATTCGACCTCCCGGTTTTCCTCCCGTTCAACAAAACCAAGGAAATAACCAAAACCGTTACAACCAAAACCGGGGGAATAATTTCAACCAAGGCCAAATTTATCGACCTCCGATTAATCAACCCCCGGTTCACCAAGCTCCACCGTACCAAGCTCCGGCTCCGCAAACACAAGGTGTGTCGAAGGATGATTTTCAAAACTACATCAAAGCTAATGATGCGGTTATGAGAAATATGCAAAACCAAACCCAAAACATGCAAAATCAAATGACCAATTTAACGGATTTGCTTACCAAGTTCATGAATTCCAATACCGCCTCTACTTCGGGCTCGGGTTCTCTTCCTAGCAACACCGTTGCTAACCTAAAAAGTGACTTGAAAGCAATCACTACCCGAAGTGGCGTTTCTTATCAAGGACCCACGATACCTACTACTTCTTCTTCTCTTCCTAAATTAGGGTAACGTGAAACCGAGGTGACAAAGGACACGGTGCCTCCTACTAATAACGGAAGTACCAAAGACGTCCAACCTTCGGTTGTTTAAGTTCAACCTCAAGTATCAAATTCTGAGCCCGTTGTTGCTCCCGTTAGTGCTCCGAAGCCTAACCCGAAACCATCAATTCCATATCCGTCTAGACTTAATGACCAAAAGATCCGCGAAAAAGCTAACAATCAAATTGAGAAATTTTACCAAATCTTTCAAGATTTGCATTTCGACATTAGCTTCGCGGATTCTTTAATTCTCATGCCTAAATTTTCTTCGACACTTAAGAGTTTAATCAGTAACAAAGAGAAATTGTTTGAATTGGTAAGAACTCCGTTGAATGAGCATTGCTCGGTGGTCCTCCTCAAAAAGTTACCCGAAAAACTTAGAGACCCCGACAAATTTCTCATACCGTGTAATTTTCCCGGAATGGATGAATGTTTAGCCTTGGCCGATCTTGGCGCTAACATAAATCTCATGCCATTATCCATGTGGAAAAAGCTTTCTCTTCCGGAGCTCACTCCTACTTGTATGACTCTTGAACTTGCGGACCGTTCAATCTCCCACCCGATCGGTATTGCCGAAGATGTCGACGTAAAAGTAGGAAAGTTCTAATTCCTGGCCGACTTTGTAATCGTAGACTTTGATGCCGATCCCCAAGTACCCCTAATTCTCGGGAGATCCTTCTTAAAGACCGGACGTGCTTTGATTGATGTTTACGAAGGAGAATTAACTCTTCGTGTTAGAAAAGAAGCTGTAACATTCAATCTAACTTTGAGATACTCCTCTAATTATGATGATAATTCGGTTAACCGAATTGACGTCATTGATATGGCTTGTGAGGAGTATTCTCAAGAAGTTCTTAGTTTCTCCGATGTGATCGCGAGTGGCAATCCCACTCCTTATTATGACCCGATCGTTTCTACCTCTTCTCCGACTCTCACTCCCTTCGGGGATAGTGATTTTCTTCTCGAGGAAGTCGATGCTTTCCTCGCTCTTGAAGATGATCCAACTTCACCGGAAGTTGATGACTCTTATTATGACCCGGAGGGGGATATTCTTCTTCTTGAAGCATTTCTCAATGATGATCCATCATTACCCCTTCCCACTCAAGGAAATTTGTTTCCTGAAATTCAAAAAGAACTCAAAGTTTGTGAAGCTAAAAATGATAAATCTTCAATTGATGAACCTCCTGAGGTCGAACTCAAGGACTTACCTCCTCATCTCGAATACGCATTTTTGGAAGGTGACGACAAGTTGCCCGTCATAATTGCTAAAGACTTGAGTGTCGAGGAAAAAGCCGCTCTCATAAAGGTTTTGAAGTCACACAAATGAGCCATCACTTGGAAACTCTCCGACATCAAGGGTATTAACCCGGAATTTTGTACTCACAAGATTATTATGGAAGAGGACTACAAACCGGCGGTTCAACACCAAAGACGGGTGAATCCAAAAATCCACGATGTCATCAAAAAAGAGGGAGAAAAACTTCTTGACGCCGGATTAATTTACCCGATCTCGGATAGTCCTTGGGTAAGCCCCGTACATTGCGTACCGAAAAAGGTGGCTTTACCATTGTTGAAAATGATGAAAACGAGTTAATTCCTGCTCGATTGGTTACGGGGTTCGTTTTTTTTCATGGGTATGCATTGGCTACCGATAGTTAAAATGATGACCACCCGTAAAGAACCATTTTCAAACTATAGGTTTAAATGGGAAAAATCAATGCTTGAGAGATTAGCGGGAAACGAGTACTATTGTTTTCTCGATGGTTTCTCGGGTTACTTTCAAATTCCCATCGACCCTCATGATCAAGAAAAGACCACATTCACGTGTCCTTACGGAATGTTCGCCTACCGTCGCATGCCTTTTGGCTTATGCAATGCACCGGGCACGTTCCAGAGTGTTTGTGGCTATCTTTCATGATATGATTGAAAAAACGATGGAAGTCTTCAGGACGAATTTCGGTCTTTGGGAATTCATTCGAAAATTGCCTCTCTCGTGTAGACAAGATGCTTCAAAGGTGTGAAGACACCAATCTTTGTCTAAATTGGGAAAAGAGTCATTTTATGGTAAAGGAAGGCATTGTCCTTGGCCATAAGATTTCCAAAAAAGGGATTGAGGTTGATAAAGCCAAAGTCGATGTGATTGCTAAGTTACCTCATCCCACCACCGTCAAGGGTGTTCGGAGTTTTCTCGGTCATGCCGGTTTCTACCGACGGTTCATTAAGGATTTTTCCAAAATTTCCCGACCGATGACTCATCTTCTTGAGAAGAATACTCTGTTCATTTTCTCCGATGAATGTATTCAAGCTTTTCAAACGTTAAAGAAAAAACTTACCGAAGCTCCAATCTTGATTGCCCCAGACTGGGACTTGCCCTTTGTATACTTTGTAAGATGCAAGCGATTTATGCCATAGGGGAGTTTGGGCAAGTCATGAAAAAAACACTTTAGGCCTATACACTATGCTAGCAAAACAATGAACGAGGCGGAATCGCATTACACTACAACGGAGAAAGAAATGTTAGTCGTGGTGTATGCCTTCGAAAAATTCCGGTCTTACCTCATCTTGAACAAAAGCATAGTGTATACGGATCATTCCGCCCTAAAATATATCTTTGCTAAAAAGATTCAGGCAAATTTGCTTTAGTGGGTTTCTCTTCAGAGTTCACATTCAAAGTAATTGACACAAAAGGGACGCTGAGAAACTCGCGGTTAGATCTATCTTTCCGATGAGTAAATCAGTATATGTAATTGTTCTCGACCCAAAAGTGGTAAATGAAAAGTTTTCCTTCTCGAGACACTTTAATATGGTGTCTTCTCGTTGGTGACTCAAGTACCCCGTGTTTGCCGTTTTTGAAAATTACCACACGAGGGGAATTTCAATTGTTAAAGGGATGTAGTCGTCCAACAAGAAGAAACAAGTTTTTCAAGGATGTTAAACATTACTTTTGGGACGACCCCTATTTGTTCAAAATATGTGCGGATCAAATGATCTGGCGGTGTGTTGCAGGCCAAGAAGCTGTTGACATCCTCACAGCTTGCCATAGTGGGACACGGGGGACATTACGTGCCCAAACTACACATCCAAAAAAGGTTTTTGACTAGGATTTTAGTGGCCACGATTTACAAGGATGCCCATGACTTGGTCACCCAATGTGACACTTGTTAGCGTCAAGGAAAAATTTCGCAATGTGATGAAATGCCTCAAAATTCTATCCAAGTTTGTGAAATCTTTGACGTGTGGGGCATAGATTTCATGGGGCCGTTCCCATCTTCACGAGGGAACAAATACATACTCCGTGGCCGTTCGCTACTCGTCAAAATGGGTTGAAGCGAAAGCGCTCCCCACCAACGACGCCCGAGTTGTTTGCAAATTTCTTAAATCTCTCTTCGCCCGATTCGGTTGCCCCAGTGCTATTCATAAGTGATTCGCGGATCCATTTTTGCAATGACCGTTTGCAAAGGTCATACTTATATATGGTAGATTATTAAGTCTCTCCACCGTCGTACTCCCAGAAACTAGGGGGGCAAGTTGAGGTATCCAATCGTGGCTTGAAACCAATTCTTGAAAGGACCATGGGCGAGAATCGTGCATCTTGGTCGGATAAACTAGATGATGCAATTTGGGCCTTCCATACAGCTTACAAAACACCCATCGGGTGCACCCCATACAAGCTCGTGTACGGAAAGGCATGTCATCTACTGATCGAGCTCGAGGACAAAGCTTACTGGGCCTTAAAGCATGCAAACTTTGACCTTGAGACCGCGGGTGGATCACCCGTAAAGTTCAACTCAATGAATTAATTGAACTTCGTAATCATGCTATGAGAACTCTTTTGATCTGTAAAGAGAAAACAAAAAGTGATCCATGACTCAAAGATCAAAAAAATCGCCGCTTTCTCAGTTTTCGACGACGGTGCTCATGTATCTCCCTTTTTTACTCTCGAATTGAGATTTTTCTCGTGGCAAATTAAATCCTATTGGTCGGACCGTTCACCATTACCCATAGTTTTCATATGCACGTTGAGTTTTCCAAACTCCGGGCCAAATTTCAAGTGTGAACGGTCTAAAATAAGCACTACTTTGGAGCGGGACATACACAATTGTTGTTCCCGGATCTCCTAACTTCCCTAAGACAAATGAATTCGGAGTGGGGCCAAGCTTAGTGACTCTTACAAGCGCTTCGTGGGAGGCACCCCATGCTTATCTTCTATTTTCTTTCTTATTTCTATTGTGATGTGAGGAGGCTTGTACTCTTTCGATTCTTGTTATTGTGCTTGTGTAGTGATTTTTGTAGGATTAACAAATATTTTCTAAAGGACTTCTGTGTTCGTGTTTTGTCCCGATCCACTCGAGCTTCTTAGCCTTTGCTTGCCATTAGTTTGGGGAAATCCAATATCCTAATCTTATCGACTAACGTTTATCTTTAAGCATACTTAATAAACGGCTTAGGATTTACGTAGAGACCCTTCTTAAAACATTGAGGACAATGTTTAATTCTAGTATGGGGGGATCTATCTATTTGATTATGCATGCAGACGTTGTTTTCACGTATCCCGTTTTTCCCAAAAAAATTTTAAAAAATATGAAAATAAAAATAAAAAATTTCAAAAATAAAATAAGTATTTTGTCACAATTTTGACTTTCCTGCTGGGTAGAATAAGAATAAATTTTGACCCGATTGAGCGTGTTGAGCTCTAGCTTGTCCCTTAACTTTTAGGCTAAGCGTTCGCGGAAATTCGCAAAGAACAAAAAATGATAGTGTCAATTATGAGTTGGATGCTAAACAAGGATTAGTTGGAAATCTTAAGAGCTCATGTATGTAATTTGTGGCTTTTTCTCCCATAAGCTCTTAACCGGATTAATATACGTGCTATTTTTGGAGATTAAACTTAAATTAATAATTTTTATGTAATTAATAGCAAAAATGTTAGTCTTAGTTCAAACTTATTTATCATATGTGTTGCATATAATAATGTCCATATTTTGTCCAAGAGTCCATAGTATCAAGTCCTTAATAACACCTTTAAATCACAACTTATTATGTAACTTTTAATTACAAGTTATTAAGTAAACCCTAAATTAACAAGTTTGTACATAAACTTTTTATACATAAACTAAGAGTGTACAAGACTTATAATCTCAATATAACATGATATTATCAACATCATAACATATGTAAAAGTGTACAAAACCATAATCACAAGTATAAGCTCGTTTTCCATGATTAAAAGTATCCTAATGGTGATTTTGCTACATAGAACATATATACTCATAAAATCATAAATGTAAATTCATAAAGGGTTTTAGATAACCTTATTATGATGTAAGGTATAAGATCACAATATCTAAACCCTTGTTTAGATATAAAACCAAAGCTTACAAGCTTAGAAAACCCTAATCCAACTCGAAACCCTAATTTCCCTTTTTCTTTGATTACCCTTCTTAATCAACCAACCAAGCTTCCAAACCTTCTTGTATCACCTTAGATATGTTCTTAGTTACTTGTATAAGTGGTAAAATAAGTTGTATGAAATTATTGTGGGGTGTGTGGTGTTTGTCGTGGCTTATTTAGAGAAGGAGAGGAGAAAGAATGATTTTCTTAAGTGTTTGAATTGTGTTTTATTGGGGGTGTTATAAAAATACTTGTAATGCATGAGAGATATATATGTAGGACTAGTCAAAGATCTAATTCCAAGACCAAAAAAAGAAGTCTATATGGTCAAGGGGGGGACGGCAAGATGAGGGTTTTAAGGGATGACTACTGGTCAAAACCACTAGTCATAAGCTAGGTTTATCTTGTACATGGTCTTTGTGATTAATGTTATGTTCTTATGTATCCTTAGGTTAAGATCATCCCATGAATTCAAGGGTTGTGTTAGCTAGATATTATCTTGGTAAAAAAATGAAAGTATTACTTGCAATGTGAAAGTATAAGTTATAATGTAAGTGTAGTTTTTGTTATTAAAGTGTATACTTGCAATTTGTGTAAGTCTTGGTTGTTTTATATGTGGGACGCCACATATATATAACCATGGGAAAATTTTTATAAAAACTTTGAGCATTAAATATAAACATAGGTATTTGTTGAAGCGTAGATTAATTATGGTGGTTCCAGGTATACCTAAATGAAATTTTATCGCGAAACGTACACAATTTACGTAACCAGTAAAATAAAATAAACAAAGTTAATAATTATCCTCAAAATAATTACTTAACACTTGCTTGATGTAAACATTTAATTGTTTGATGCCCGTTTACATTGAACGATAATTTTTAGCTTACGCGATTTAACTTAACGATTACGATTAAAAGCAAACGCGTACAATACTAAAAATACATAGTGAATTTATTGACGTCGTAAATGACCCTAAAACACGGGGTGTTATAGTTCCCCGTTAAGTGAGCCTTGTTCCTCTTGGCTTAGACGCTGATCTGGGCACTTGATGCAGTGCGGGTCTTGTGAAGAGGTGCTGGGTATTTCTTCCTAATATTGGTCTTCTCGTTCCCATGTAACTCAGGACTTTTTCTCTTGGCGTTCCCATCGAACCTTGACTAATGGAATGCGGATGATTCGCTTCAAACCGTTTGACTTCACGATCTTTAATCTTACAAGTTCCTCGACAAAATGATGCTTGTAATCAAAATGAGTCCATCAACGGACACGGCTAACGGTTCGTCGCCATTGGCACTTTTTCAAGTTGTATACATCGAAAGTTTGTGATCCCTGCTCGGCTCTTCTGGAAGCTCAGCTTGTAAAGCACCTCTCCAACACCTTTTCTAACACCTGAAAGGTCCACATACCTGAGGGTTTAACTTCCCCCGTTTGCCAATAATCGTTTGTAGACCCCTTCCAAGGCGAAACTTTTTAAGCATTAACTTAATCTTCTAACCTTAAATTCCATCAGTTTACACTTTAAATCCGCGTAACTCTTTTGTCGATCGCGAGCAGCTTGCATTCTTTGCTTGATTTGAACGATCTTCTCAGTTGTTTCTTGCACTATTTCTGGACCAGTGAGTTGAACTTCTCCAACCTCGGCCCAACAAACGGGTGAACGACACTTTCGACCGTAAAGTGCTTCAAATGGTGCGGCCTTGATGCTAGCGTGATAGCTATTGTTATATGAGAACTCGACTAATGGCAAATGGTTAACCCAACCCTTTCCAAAGTCGATTGCACAAGCACGCAACATATCCTCGAGAGTTTGAATAGTCCTCTTGCTTTGCCCGTCTGTTTGTGGATGGTACGCAATACTCATATCCAGACTAGTACCCAAAGCATTCTGAAGTGACCTCCAGAAATTTGATGCGAACCTAGGGTCACGATCACAAATAATCGAGAGAGGTATTCCATGCCTCGTAAAACACTCTTTAGGTACATTCTTGCAAGTTTGTCCATCGAATCAGTCTCTCTCATCAGTACAAAGATTGCGGACTTAGTGAGTCGGTTAACAATCACCCAAATGGTGTCGTAGCCTTGTGATGACTTAGGAAGCTTCGTGAAAAAAATCCATAGTGATGTTGTCTCACTTCCATTGAGGTATATCGGGTTGTACCAACAATCCTGAATGGCACACTTGAGGTTCTTTCGTTGATCCTTGGCACAAGTCAAACATTTGCTAACATAGGTGACGATGTTTGCCTTCATATTGGGCCACCAATATAGCTTTTTCATGTCTTGGTACATCTTATCAGAACCCGGATGTATAGAGTATTTTGACTTGTGGGACTCGTGCATGATCACACTCCTCAAATCACCATAGCATGGCAACCAACTCCTGCCGTTTAGACATAGAGTTCCATCCGCACGGGGTTCCAACTTTTATGTTCTAAATTTCTCTGGATCCTTAGAATTTTCAAGCAACATACACCACAACATTTCGTTCTTGTTGTCTCTGGTTTTCAGTGCTTAGATTGTGCATCCAAAATTTGTTTGGGAAGATTCAAACCTATAGTCATGACTAAGGCTCGAACCCTTAATGGTGGCTCTCGTTCCTTCCTGCTCAAGGCCGCGGCGTTCAGCGACAACATTTGCTTTCCCTGGGTGATAACAAATCTCGCAATCGTAATCACTAAGCAATTCCAACCAACGACGTTGCCTCATGTTCAACTCTTTCTGATTAAGAATGTATTGTAGACTCTTATGATTAGTGAACACCGTGCACTTAGTTCCATACAGGTAGTGCCTCCAAATCTTGAGAGCGAACACTACTTCTCTAAGTTCCAAATCATGAGTTGTATAGTTTTTCTCATGGATCTTCAGTTGGCGTAATGCATAAGCAATCACCTTCTCCCTCTGCATCAACACAGCGCCTAAACCCTTCTTTGAAGCATCGCAATATGCGATAAAATCTTCACTTCCCTCAGGTAAGGCCAGGATTGGTGCACTGCACAACTTCTGCTTCAACAGTTGTAAAGCTGCTTCTTGTTTATCATCCCAAACAAACTTAATCTTCTTCTGACTAAGCTTGGTCATTGGTTTGGCGATCTTTAAAAACCCTTCGATAAATCTTCGATAATACCCAGCAAGACCTAAAAATTAACGAATCTCCGTTGGTGACTTAGGAGATGTCTAATCTTTAATGGATTCGATCTTAGCAGGATCCACGTGAATGCCTTTACTATCAATCACGTGACCTAGGAACTATACTTTAGGAATCCAAAAATCACACTTGGCTATGTGAATGGGTGGTTCAGGATTATTTAATCTACAACCCTAGGATATTGTTCACCAACCTAAAGTATTCTTCGTCCGGCTAGTTCAACGTCATAATAATGATTAATGCAGTTGGTTGTGATTTGTGATATCAATTATGGGTGCTATATGCTAGTGGATACTAAACTTCTTCGCACAATATCAAATAAGACAGAGGCATAGCGGTTGTTTAGAAGGAACGGTACCACGTCACGTAGTTGGAATTCTGGGTTTTGTTCCTGCATGCCCTACCGCATCACCTATAGCTAGGCATTTCCCACCTCCCAACAAGGTTACCATGGTTGTTGTTGTTTTCAGATTTGGGACATTCCTCTTAAATGTCCCTGAAATACACACTCAATAAACAAGTAGGTCTCTAGCCCGACCAGTAGTTCCTTCTGATTGTTAGCATTGTTGCACTTGCCATAACTCTTACAGTCACTGGGCCAAAATGGACATAACTTCTGTTGCATTTGTTGCATTTGGGAGCACTCGGACCATCGTGGGATAATTTGCATTGTAAGGGCATAGGGGTTTAGATCCCCAATATTTGTTTCTACTAAACAGTTCCCTGCTGACCATAAAGCCCTTCCGGTACGTTCTGCCTCTTGTTTTGGTGTTGTTGTTGTGGTTGTTGGTTATTATCTTGCTTTCTCTTGTTCTCTGTCTGACGGTCAGCAAAAGTGCGGATTCTCTTATCCATCACTTCGATTGCCATTTCAGTTGCCTCTTGCATTGTCTTAGGCTTGGATGCTACTATACTTCTGTGGATCATGTTGGGTAAGCCACCGATATATTTCTCAATCTTCTCAGATTCTTCAGGAAACATCCTACCACACAGCAGTGCCAGTTCCTGAAAATGTTGGTTGTACCCTATCACATCGGTACCCTTCACTTTTAATTCCCAAAGTTCGACTTCAAGTTTCTTAATCTCGATCATTGGGCAGTACTTGTCAGTCATTTTCTTCTTTAGTTCAGTCCAGGTCATTGCATAAGCAATGTCATTACCAACAGTCCTAACGTGGGAGTTCCACCACGTTAGAGCATTTCCCAGAAGAGTACAAGTGGAGAACTTGATTTGGTTTTCCACAGAACAGTTGCTTATGCGGAACACAGTTTCCATTTTCTCAATCCATTGAGTCAATTCGACAACTCCTTCTGTGCCTTTGAAATTTAGAGGTTGGCACTTCATGAAGTCTGGGTAAGTGCACTCATAAGTGGCTCGCTCGTTTCTCCTAGCACTTGTTCCTGAATTGTAGCTGTCGACGCCATTCGTGTTTGCATCACGTGCTGCCAAAACGGCAGTAATGCCTTGGTCAATCATTACCTGAAGTTAGGCATTAATGACAGTGGCAGTGGTGGCGGCTGTTGCGGTCGGTGTTGTTTCTGTGTTTAACCTCATGGTCCTTCTTTTTGGTGCCATTTTCTTCAAATCACAAGAAAATATAATACCCGTTAGATTTCATAAAATCATAACCATGACATGACATATACCCAATAAGTAAAATGAGATCACATCACACAGTGAAATATACAACTGAATTGTAATCAATAAAGATATAACCAAATCGACATTCATTCACAACAAATTCAATTACAGACATGACATAATACCACCATTCCATATATAATTAGAAAACATACATGATTGGTTCAGATACAAAATGATCACAACGATTAGGTTACAAGATAAAAGAATATATACAACCTAAAGCCATACTAGCCGGGATTGAACCCATAATACTTAGTAGGCTGTACAAAACAACTAGCCATAACATAATCTAGGAACTCCTACTATCCTCCTCCGGTAGCTCTGGCTGTGTAGGACCTTTGGCAGGTCCCTGTTATCTCTCAAACTTTATCATCTGAGTCTGAAGTCTCTTTATCAGCTTTAGTGCCTCTGTGAGCTGCTTTTGCCTCCTGTGATCTGCCGCCAGCATCTCTGTAATCACCGTCTGTCTCCTATGGTCTGCTGACTGTAACTCTCTAATCTGTGACTGCTGAGCTAACACTGTGGTACGTAGCGACATAACCTCTGCACGCGCAAGATCACTCGCATCCATAGATCGTCCCCAAGCCTCTCTAGACATCCTAGCCTCAGTCTCCATGAGTCTAGCAGTACGTGCATGTGCACGCCTATCCCTAAACAACATGTTGAGCCGACCAGCCAATAGCTGTCGCCCAGACTGCTCATCGTCTAACCTCGTATAAATCTCATCCGTGTCCTGCCTAACCCTAGTCTCAAACGCTATCATATGTCGACCCAACTCTCTGTGTCCAGCCTAACCCTAGTCTCAAACTCTGTCATCATCGGGCTAAACTCTGCCACATCGGTAACTACTGGTGTCCCTTGCATGGCCTCAACTATCTCATCCCAAGAGTCGGTGATCCCATATCCAACATCTCTCTCTAGATCACGCCTGGTCTCCCTATCCATAGTGGAAACAAAACCATAGTCTGTCCTAAGACCTCCAGTAGGTCTAGCAGTAGCAGCAGACGAGCTCTCTCCAACCTCGTACCTAGGACCAAGAGCGATTCCTAACCTCTTCCGAGGTAGTAAGGTAACCTCGGGTCTGTCTATTCGACGCCATAGAGATAGATGCAAAGGTGTGTCCATGATTGATGGGCATCTGGTCTGGTATGGAGAGTAATGATGGGTGTGGTAATGTAGTAGATAATAGGGAGAGTAGATGCCAGCTCAGCTCTCCACCTGATCAACGCGGCTTGATAGCCCAATAGACGAATATGACAGGTCGTGATGGAGATAACACAGGCAATGGTGATGATACTGGTAGTGATGGTGAGGAAATCTGAGGTAGTGGTGGTGATACTAGTAGTGGTGATAGTATTGGGGGTAGTGGTGGAGAAGGTATCTAGGGAAGTGGTGATGACCATGGGGAAAGTGGTGAGGAAAGGGAGTAGGAATACAAGAAGTCCGTCTCACCTCTCCCTAGGAGGAAGTGATATCGGTTCTCTTCTCTGATGGATATCCTAGCAGTAAACGGCGTATGCAGATGTGGTGGTGTGTAGCCGCAGACTTCGTCGTCATCAAAAGGATCAGTCTCCTCACAATGTGGGCCAGATCAACAGCTGGTAAAAGCAACAGCTGTAGAGTCCGGCAGGGAGCGGGTGCTCTCTCCTCTGCCCAGTCATCAGCCTCAATATCAACCTCCTCATCCTCATCATCATCAGATGGCTCATCCTCATCACCATCATCTCCTCCATCAGCAGGATAATCGGCAGGATCCTCCTCAGGGTCCTCGTCGTCATCCTCCTCAGGATCCTCCTCAGGATTAGACTCGGGAATATAGCCTGGTCAAATCAGCAGTTAGTTGAAAGTGCAGTAGCAGCAGTGGCTGCTTCCACAAGCTGGGATTAGCTCATCGCTCTAGTGGCATGAACTTCGGTAAACAGCTCTGGAACAACGTCTGGTAAGAGTGGTACTCAGGAACACGCACATATTCAAGAGATGTGCGGGGCCTGAAAAGCACTACCACATTAGGCATATGGGTCCTCTGGCATCACGGGTGGTCCATCGACTCCCGGTGATCCATATCTTTGGCGAAATACCGCAAATGGCTAGGACACAGCATGAGTAAGTAACGTTTGAATCCTCAAGATTCGACATGACTCGTAGCTGAAAAATCCAAAATAGCTTATATTAGTATTTAATATAAGACTCTTATAGTAATATACATTATATTCATGAACATGTATATTCAATCCTAAATGCCATTTAGTCCAACCAACTAATGCAACAACTAGTGTATGTATGTATGTCCCATGCAAACCCCTTTGTATGAATGCAATGTTAAAAACGTTATAGTTCACAAAAACATTGACCTGGTTCTCGATATGAACTTGATCTGATACCAATCTGTAACACCACTCCAAATTAGGTCGCTAATGAATAAGCGTCCGGGGCGTGTTACTTCAATGATCAATAACACAAGATATATATAGAACGACCAAAAAGTCGTTTAAAACTGATACATTAGATTTAACAAAGTATTTGTTACATAAGCCCGAAGCTTCACTTGTTCACTTGTTCAAAATACAAAGATTTCTAGCCCATAACAGATATAAAAAATTTATGCGACAAATTTAATGCATGATATCCAAATCAAAACCACCAATGTATCCCTTGCACCTCGTGCTTATTGACCTCCTGAAAAACATTGCTTTAAAACGTCAACAATAATGTTGGTGAATTCCATAGTGTTTGATAAATTCGTATATTGTAGGACCACAAGATTTTCCCAAGCGTATATAATGCAACATATGTAAGAAACATCAGTATAAATGTAATTACGTTGCCAAAAGGCTCATGATACCCACACTGAAGCTCGACATAAGTGAATACAATATAAATTGCCTACATTGCCCATGTTGATGTTCTAACCCACAACCTCCTATGTTCGACATGGTATACGTTCGTTTGTCCAGTGATAGCTAATCACTCGAACGGGGTTGGGAGTAGGAGGGGGCAAAAGAAGAGATAGGGTGGGAGGGGGTAGGGTGAACTGGAGGGGGGGGGGGGGGGGACAATCCAGTAATTTGACAGTTCATGATAATAGGCTCAACTAGGTATCGCTGACCTTAAGATAGTGCTGTTGAGATTGGGATTAGATTTGTGAACGGGGGGGACTTGGGGGGAATTATGTTTGTGGGGGGTAGGTAAAATTTTTATGGTTTTATTTTGATTGTTTAAAGTGGGGGGGGGGGGATTGGGGTAATAAGGTGATGACGTATACTAGGTAATATCACAGAAAATGCGTCACGTAATTGATCCGAGTCATACCTATCCCAATTAGGTCGGTGATTATATGTACTAACACTTTTGAGTAACACTACCATATACATTATTCATATATAGCTCAATCGCCATGCTAATCGTTTTAGTGAAATCATTAATAAAGATATAACGTATATAAAATATTTCGATAGTAAAATCACGCAATTTCTACGTTTTAAGCCCGTTTTCTTACGTTCTTTATGTCCACATAGCTTTGCGTATTAAACGACAGTATCAAATTATGACATTTTTGTTTTTCATGTCCTCTTGTGAACAGTACTTTTTACTATTCACATAAGACCGTTATAAATTTATTTGTATAGTTTTTGTGGTCGTAAAAAACCCGTAAATGTCGTATTTTATTCGTTATAGCTCCGTTTTTAGCGATTCTTTCGAGCACGCCTTTGTAATTGAAAGTTCTATTTATCTTTGATGTTTTACAAAAATAAATGTTCCTGATGAACAGTAACTTTTTCATATAAATTATTTTTATAAAAGTTATTTTTATATACATTTAAGTGTATAAACGCGGCGTAACTTCATAACAGCCTTCTTATCGATTTGAGAAAATTACGATTCTTATTGATTTCAAGGGGGGAATGGATTTATGTGGTTAGGTGCGGGGTTTTTGGTTTGATTAGTCTATTTTATATCAGAATATTTTGATAACTTGTTTTATAAAAATTATTTATAAACCCCGGTATTAATGTAAAACGTGAGATTTGCCGTATTTTTCGTTATAATAGGCGTTTTTCCGAGTTCTTTACAAACATATTGGAATCGTCATGAGGTGTACTATCTTTAAAAAACAAAATATGGCTGTCACCATACATGAACCAAAACAGCCCCTTTGAAATCAATGTGTATACGATTTTATATAACTTGTTTTATGTACTTATCAAACCTAGTAAATTAACCCCACGCCCCCCCCCTTAACCCCCCACTCCTAAGCCAACGCCTGCACACTCACTAACCCCACAACCCTTTATATCCTTATTTATCTTATGTGTTACAATAATAATGTTCCATATTTTGTCCAAGCGTGCCATGTAGTCAAGTCCATTTATTAAAGGCACCTTTAGATCACAACTTATTATGTAACTTTTATTTACAAGTTAATTATTCAGTAAACCTAAAATTAAGCAAGTTTGTACAAAATAACTTTTATTACATAAACAAAAGTATACAGACTTATAATCTCATTATAACATGATATTATTAACATCATAACATATGTAAAAGTGTACAAAACCAAAATCACAAGTATAAGCTCATTTTCCATGATTAAAAGTATCCTAATGGTGATTTTGCTACATAGAACATATATACTCATAAAATCATAATTGTAAAAATTACCACAAGGTTTAGATAACCTTATTATGATTAAGGTAGAAGATCACAATAACTAACCCCTTGTTTAGGATATAAAACCAAAGCATACAAGCTTATAAAAACCGTAATCTAACTAGAAACCCGAAATTTCCCTTTTTCTTGATAACCCATCTTAATAATCACTCCAACCAACTTCCAAACCTTCTTGTATCACCTTAGATATGTTCTTAGTTACTTGTATAAGTGGTAAAATAAGTTGTCTGAAATTATTATGGGGTGTGTGGTGTTTGCCATGGCTTATTTACAGAAAAGGAGAGAAAAAGATGATTTCTTATTGTTTTGAGAATTTTGTATGTTAATACTTGTTAATGGCATAGATATAAATATGTAGGACCTATCAAAGATCTAATTCAATAGGACCAAAAAAAGAAGTCTCTATATGGTCAAATGGGGAGGGGTGGCGGGAGGGTGGTAAGAATAAGTGGTTTTTACAGGGGTGATCTGAGTGGTCATAGGACCACTAGTCATGAGCTAGGGTTTTAGTCTTGTAACATGTTCTTTTGTAGAAATGTTGAATTCTTATGTCTCCTTAGGTTAATGATCATGCGCATGAATTAAAGGTTGTGTTGGCTAGATAATAACTGAAAAAAAATAGAATGTATTAGTTACTTGGTCAATGAGAAAAGTATAAGTTATAATGTAAGTGTAGTTTTTATTATTAAAGTGTATACTTGCAATTTGTGTAAGTCTTGTTGTTTCTATCGAGGGACGCCACATTATAGTATAAACCATCTGGGATATTTTATAAAAAGCTTTTGAGCATTAAATTTACCCTAGGTTAATTGTTGAATAGCGTAGATTATATTATGTTGGTTTCGGGTATAAGGGCGGTGGTAGGGGGGGGGGTGGGGGGGACACACCACACACACACACAATCGCGAAACGTACACAGTTTATGTAACCAAAATAATATAAATAACAAAGTTAATAAATCCTCAAAATAATAACTTAAAACACTTGCTTGATGTAAGAACATTGTAATTGTTTGATGCCCGTTTACATTGAACAATAATTTTTAGCTTACGCGATTTAACTTAACTATTACGATTTAAAAGCAAACGCGTACAATACTAAAAATACATAGTGAATTTATTGACGTCGCAAATGACCCTAAAACACGGGGTTGTTATAAATGTGATTTCTGGATCAATATCATGCAGTTTATTGGGCACGTGATTGATAATCAAGGAATTAACGTTGACCTCAGCCAGATTTGAAGCAGTGTTTAGAATTGGGCCCGTCAACTACCAACAGACCACAACAAGAAATACACTAATTCTTAGGACTAGCCGGCTACTATCGGAGATTTATCAAAGATTTTTCGAAGATTACAAAGTCTTTGACATAATTAACCTAGAAAAACAAGAAGTATATCTGGGGAGAAGATCAAGAGTCAGCCTTCCAACTACTAAAAAAAGCTGATGATGACGTCACCAATCTAGCCATGACCAAAAGAAACGGATGGACTTGTTCGTTTACTGTGATTGCATCACTCCAAGTCTAGGAGCAGTAGGTAATGCAAAGAGAAAAAGTTATTGCATTGCACCTATCCCCGATAAACTCAAAGCTCATGAGAAACTATAACACCCACACTAGACCTTGAATTAGACAGTTGTGTCGCTCTAAAATTTGGAGACACTATCTGTATGGCACAAAGTGTATTGTGTTCACTGATCATAAAAGTCTTCATCATATACTTGATCAGAAAGAGTTAAACATGAGACAACACCGTGGGTTTGAATTGCTCGCATATTACGATTGTGAGATTCGTTACCATCCTAGAAAGGCAAATGTTGTAGCAGATACCTTAAGCCGGAAGGAACAAATCAAACAACTCTGAGTTAGAGCATTAGTCATGACCCTTCACCCAGAGATTACAACATAAATCTCGGAAAGCTCAAACGAGGTGATAAATAGAAGAGAACATCAAACTGAGAACGCTACGAGGAATGGATAAAGCATATAAAGTACGATCATGATGGAACTCGATGTACAAGAACCAAAGCTGGTTACAACTGTTTGTAATATATGAAGAGACTTGATCATGCATTGAATCTCATAAAACAAATATTTCCATCCACCCAAGTTCTATCAGATGTATCAGATCTGAAGAAACTACTATTGGTGGCCTAATGATAAGTTATGTATAATACACATATCATTTATCTTAAACAACCCAATTGAACCCAAAAACAGACCAAAAATGGCAACAATATGCTTGTATTTGTGTTTTGTATGTGCAGGTATGGATATATCAAAAATCACAAGAAAACCATCAAAAACGGGCAAGCACCGACACGAGAATCAGAAGAGTACAAAAAGAAGCCAAAGAATCAAAGTCAAAGCCAGAAAAGTAAAGCCTCTAGTCAAATAAAGTAAAAAATGGTCAACAAAAGTCACCATAAAAGTCAAAACCCCATAATAAGTCTACCATTTTCATTCACCCTCCAAGTTTTCACCAAAAGTCCAAAAATAACCCTCACCCCTAATCGGGATCCAAAAGAAACTTAATGGGCCTGAAAAAAAACCCTAAAAATCGCATTATAAAGGGGGGGGGGGGGGGGGGGGGGGGGGGGGGCACACACACAAATACCCAAAAGCCCAACCATATGAGCCAAAACCTTACCAAACCTTCTATTTCTTATCAACTCAAGGGACTAGTTCTGCAATTCTTGAAATTCATTTTACACTACAAATGAAATAATAAAAGACAAGGGCCAATTATGTCAATAGGGCAAAGTTCAAATAGAATTTCCCCTTTTCAGTTATAAATTGGGCGTGAAGCATGTTTACTATTCATCGTCACTCTCCTCTTTCACCATGGGTAAAACAGAATAGGGCATCTTTTTCTAAATAGATGGCTAAAAAGGTCTATTCAAGGGCTCGTATACATGATGGCAGGGTTAGAAAAGTAATCTCAAGTCTCTCATTAAGCTCAATCTCAAGCTAAGGACACGTCAGCTATGGTGGAAGAGCACAAAGAATTGAGTAGGGATTTTACTCATAAATGATCTCACAAAAGAAGCTCACATCACCTCAAAGAATGACACTTGGCAACTAAATCACACACAATGTTGATCCCAACGTGCATAAAATAGAGATCAATGATAAATGAAGAATCAAGGGTACGGATTGGAAGTTTGGAAAGGGATTCAAGAGGGCTAGAATCTTCCCTAGATGGCTATAAAAGGACCTCTAAGCGACTATCAGGCGATTAATCATCTTTTCTAGTTATAATTGTACTATAAGTGTAGTTTTTTTTTAAAAAAAATCATTTTGTAATTTTTCCTTTTCCAAAATTTTTAGTTGTATAAGTTTTTTTTATGTTCATTGATATAATGTAATCCAGAAGTTCTAGTTAATGTAAAAAGATAGCGTTTGCTTTTAATCTCTCGTTTATTCTTAAGCAATCAATAAGCAAATCTTGTCCTATAATCCTACAATAAGCTTCTTTAAGCTCTCATGAGTCCTTTAAAAGCTCTTGATAGAGCTCAATATAGATGTAGATCCTTACCTAAACTTCTTAAAATCAGCTTAAAAATCTTAATACCTTAAGCATTTGGACTTATGAGCTTAATGGAAGGGGAGTCAAAGTTGGATGGACTCCCATGGACTTTTACCCTAGCTTATTATTAAGCTAGGGAGCTTAACGCCTTTTAATTAGGTACTCTGTTTAGCTAGAGTAAGGGGGGGGTAGTGGTTGTGTGTGGCTTTGGAAACCTTAATTTCTATCTTAAATATGTCTTATTGCTTACTTAGTTTAGATCTGCTTATTACTTATTCTGTCTACTTATTTGTGCTTCATTGTGTTTATTTGTGCTTATTATAAATCTCTTAGCATCTGTTTTAAGTTTTATAGTCATTAGATCATGGTGTTTTCATTTCTATCATAAACTCTTTAAAAAACCAAAAATAACTTAAATCCTAGATTAGTACTTATTTAGTTGTTAATTTAGGTTAATTAAGTTAGTTTTAAGCTAAAAATTTATCTAGTATATCTATTTTGAATCAAGTGATTTGGCTTTGCCAAAGGCTTTTCTAAATCTGTCATGTCCACTAAAGGGGTGTTTTGGTTAAGTTGGTTTTGACCACAAAAATTCAATACATAGTTTTGGTAAACAATTTTTCAAACAGTTGAGTTTTTCTTAAATAACAAGTTTCCAAAAGATGGCAAAGCTTAGTTTGCTGATTTTCAAAAGTTATGGCTTATAATGATGACGTCCCAGCACCGATTAGTACTTTTAGGGTTAAAGTTAGAATGGGCTTATTTTTTGAGATAGGACTCTAGGCTTGATTGTGCTTAAACTAGTTTTTAACACAAAACTCATTTGAAGAGTGTATTGAGTAGTGGTAACCACTAGGTTGCCTGCACTCTTGTTCTTTGTGGTAGGTCAAGTGCATCAGCAGCACCTTCAAGTGAAGGCACTGCTGATTTCTAACTTAATTTTAAGCTAGCATTCGTAGGATTTAGGAGCTTTATTCTTTAGAATCATATAGTCCTAGATATAGGCTTAGTTAAGAAGATTAGAGTGATCTCGCGTGATTTCGTCCCTCGGTGTATTTATATCACATATAGATAGGTTTTAAGGGGTGAGTTTGCGCGAGTCAGTATTGCTGATTTTTAAGCCTCAATTTAGGTTAGCTAAAGTAGGAATTAGAAGTTTAATTTTTAATATGTTTTAGTTCTTTAGTAGCTTTAGTTAGGTCATTGCTTATTTTTCCATTTCAGCTTAAGTTTCTAGCTTAATTTTGCTTTTTGAAAGTAACTAAAAATGCCAAAAACACCAAAAACAGTAGCAGTTTTAAAATTAGCTTTTAAATTCTTGTTTTTAGCTTGTAGGTCTAGATTTTAAGGTTGATATTGGTTGCTTATTAGTTGTTTGATAAGCTTGTAAAAGTTAAGTTCCTGGATTGGCTTATTGAGCTTGTTGGCTTAATTGGATTTTGTGTACTTTTGCTTATTTCTTGAGTTTGCCATTTTGTTCTTTAATTTCAGCTATAATCTAGTGTTTTAATTTCTATTTTCTTTTCTAATCTAGTTTAAGAAAGTCATAAGCTAATCAAAACAACTTTTGTTTTTAAGTTTGGACTTAAAATGAGCTTTTTACAGCTTATTTAGTAAAACCAAAGGGACAACCTATAAATATGCTCTTTTAGAGCTTATTAGTGCTTTTCAGCCCCTAGTGCTTTTGTTAAAAGTGTTCTCACCAGCTTAATCTTTAACTTTGCTCTTTTAAGTTTTCCCTAAAAAGCACTTTTTAGTTCGTCTTATTTTTAAGCTTTAGTAAGGACTTTGCTTGTAGTCGGGTTGGGCCTCAGGGTAGAAATTGTAATTTTAATATTACTCAGTTAGTCCTTCCCGTTAGTTAGCTAGTTACCCAGTTAATCTTTAGGTCTTTGCATAGTTAGTCCTTAGGTTAGTTAATTAATTAGTTTTATTTAGTTTTAATTAATAATTAGGGTTAGGTTTTAATTAGTTTAATTAAACTTTTATAAAAAGATAAAAATTAGGGCTTTTATTTTTAGAAAATTTCTGCACATTTTCTTTATTTAGTGTAATTTTTATAAAATTTTTAGGACTTTATTTTTAATAGTTTTATTATTTTTATAGTTTTTAATTAGTTTAAATTTTAGAAAAATCATATCTTTTAATCTAAAAAGCCAAAAATAGTAATTTCTTTTTCTAAAATTTTCTTTTTACTTATTTTACTTAGGAAAAATATAATTTCAATTATTTTCTATTTTTTTTATTTTTAGGATTTAATTAGAATTAAATAGTTTTTAATTAATAAAAAAATTCAAAAATAATCTAAAAAATATTTTTATTTTTCTTAAAATTTTCTTTTATCCTAATTTAGGTGTAGAAAATTAGTTTGCACTCTTAGGGTTAAATTTAGTTTACTTGCTTAATTGTCACGTTTTAATTGTTTCCCGTATTAGTTTAATTGATTAATTGTTTTTAATTGTCCATTTTAATTGTTGGTTGTTGCTTTTTATTTTCTAACTCTGAGGTATCTACAGATTCAAACTATTCATTATCTTGTTTTGAAAATGTTAAAATTCTTAAAGAACAAAATGAACAACTTTTAAAAGACTTAAGCACATCTAAGTTAAATACTTGCTTATAAAACATGTTTAGAGTCTGTAGAAGCAAGACTTCTAGTTTATAAGAAAAATGAGTCTGTTTATGAAGAAGATATTAAGCTCTTAAAACGTAAGATTTATTTAAAAGAAGTAGCCATTACAGAGCTTAGGAGAAAGTTGGAACTGGCTCAAAAACAAAAAGATGAAATTCAGCTAACTGTAGAAAAATTTGAGAATTCATCTAAAAACATAAACAAACTACTAGATTGTCAGATAGTTGATAAGTGCAAAACAGGTTTAGGGTATAATGCTGTTCCACCACCCTATACAGGAAACTTTATGCCTCTAAAACATGATTTGTCTGGTCTAGAGGAGTTTGTAAATGAGCCTATAGTAAATGAGCCTACAGTTAAGAAGTCTGTAGTTGAGACTAGTGAAGCTAAGGCTAGTGCAGACAAACCTAAGGTTGTCAGGAAGAATAATGGGGCTCTAATTATTAAGGATTAGGTGTCTGATAGTGAGGAAGAAGATATGCCTCAGGCTAAGAAAGAGAAGAAAACAGTTAAGTCTAGTTTTGCTAAAATAAAGTTTGTTAAATCTAAAGAGCAAGTAAAATCTCCTAGGAAAACAACTATTAAACAAGGTAATCAAAATAGGCTGAACAAACATAGTCCTAGAGGAAACCAAAGAAACTGGAATAACATGATGTCTCAAAGATTAGGAAGTAATTTTGAGATGATTAACAAAGCTTGCTATGTGTGAGGAAGTTTTGATCACATGCAGTATGATTGTGATTACCATCAGAGACAGTTTAATAATAAAAAGATGGTAAAACCAGTGTGGAACTATACTCAAAGGGTGAATCACCAAAATTTTTATAGAATGACTCACCCTAGTCCTAAAAGGAACATGGTTCCAAAAGCAGTATTAATGAGGTCTGGCCTAGTATCACTTACTACTGCTTGACCAGTTAATACTGCTCAACCTAGAACAACAGTGAATATTGCAAAACCAATGACAAATGTTTTTAATAAAGCACATTCAAGTGTTAAAATACCCATTAACAACAAAACAATAACTAAAAACAGTAATTTTAATAAGAGGGTAAATATTGTTAATGGTATGAATGTTAATACTGCTAGGCCAAAAGCAGTAGTTAATGCTGCTAGGCCAAAAGCAGTACTTAATGCTGTTAAGGCCTCGGCTTGTTGGGTTTGGAAACCAAAGACTAAAGTAATAGACCATGTTTCTAAACACAACAGTGCATCAACCATTCTAAAAAGGTTTGATCATATTGATGCACAATGCAGATCTAAGTCGGTGATGGCTTGGGTCCCCAAAAGAGACTAATTTTCTTACCACATGTGCAGGGCAATCGACAAATAGATTTACAGGACCAAGGAGTGATTGACAGTGGATGCTCAAGGCAAATGATAGGGAACATGTCCTATCTTACTGACTTTGAATAAATTGATGGAGGATATATTGCCTTTAGAGGTAACCCTAAAGGAGGGAAAATCACAAGCAGAGGTACAATCAAAATTGGTAATTAAGATTTTAGGAATGTGTATTTTGTAAGAGAATTACAGTTTAACATCTTTAATGTCTCACAAATGTGTGACAAAAGGAATAGTGTTCTCTTTAATGACACTAAATGTATTGTTTTATTTCCAAACTTTAAGTTAACTAATGAAAGTCATGTTTTACTTAAAGTTCCTAGAAAGAACAATATGTATA
>BQNB010019114.1:0-67274 GCA_026074375.1 Tanacetum coccineum
TCAGTCACATAATAGTCTATGCATTTACACTAACACATAATCACAGCAATTTAAAACATATTTCAACACTTGCATCATTTCCATCCTAAGTTTAAAAAGCAATAAAAAGTGGGACTATGTAACTCACCTAAATACTCAAAACGCAGCTTCCAATTCCAATCATGCAACTATACAAATAAATAAACACGGTTACACGCGACAAAGCTAAAAGCTCTAGTCCATGTAACACACATATGATGGATGTCTAAGGGTTTGATTAACCATCATGGGTCACCCCGAAACCATACCCAACCTTAACCACCTCATTAACACATTACACTAGTTAACTACAATTTATTCAAACATGCAGAATTTTAGTATATCTTTACTAACTTGAAAACCTTACTTGCTGATCTTCATAAATTATACCAAAAATCACCTAAGTTCATTTATAAGTTTACTAACTATCTTGTGATTCCCAACTGTGGAAAACTAGAAGGGGGTTGAATAGTTTTCCAAAATTAAATCTCATTTTAATTTTCATTTTCTCATATTAGATCTTAAAGTGAACGAATGAGCATAAGTACTAAACACATGATAGGGTATGATAAGTAAAAGGATATGTGACACAGTATTTATAGTGGTTCGGCTACAAGGTCACCTACCTTGCCCTACTCCACTCCCCGAGTCACCTACTCGAGAGTTCGAATGCACTATTCACCAATACTCCTTTTGACTGGCGGAGAAGCCTCACAACGTTGCTTACCCTTTTATCTGGTGCTAAGCTAAACACCAGGTTCTATAAAGAAGAACCATGTCCCCACACAAGCTTACACCCTATTATGATACAAAGCTAGACATCATGTCCCATCAATATGGAACATAATATGTCGATGTGTTTGCCCTCTACTAGGTGCCAAACACCAACACTATTTACAAATTAACACCAAAAACTCTTATAAGCAACATTTAGTCATATGACTCTCATTTACATGATTACAATGAATGTGAAATAATATCTTGAGATCAGTAGCTTGATCCATGAGTGATGGGATACCCATGCTCCGAGGGAGTCGTAGGCTTGATCCTTAAAGGACATGCTCGGTAGAGCTTCTTTTATTAAGAGATCTACAAAACACTAAAATGAAAGAATCATGATAGAAGATCAGTGATTAGCTGAGTATATAGAGAAAGATGTTATGTGAATGAATGCCTAAACCAAGAGAAATGAGTTGGTATTTATAGGCATGAAAATTACTGTAGCCCGGTTCTGCCGGTGCCATTGGCGAATGGAACCGGCAGCCAAAATTAATGGCACCGGCCTACAGTAACCAGATCCGAATTTTAAATTAGAAAATCTTAGAGAATCATAGGAAATCTTGCTAGATTGCTTTCAGATTTGGTAAGAGAAATATTTAAAAGTTTTTGTAAATATTTTCTAATAAAGTGTTTAGAATGTGAAAGTTATACATTTTTATTCTAAGAATTATTTTTAAGTGAAGAGTTTGTTTGAGAGAGGTGATGTTAGAAAACTATTGGTTTAGAACTTATAAGTTTTGTTGTTTAGATAAGTTTATGTTTTGTTATTCATCAAAACAAAGAAAGATCGTAAAATATAAATAAACGTTTTTACGGTTTATTTGTATTAACAATCTCCCCCTTTTTGTTGATGACAAAACATAAAGTTATGAAGTAAAAAGCAACAAAATTTACAAGTTATAAATTGGAGTTTTTACATCCTTCTCCCCCTTTTTGTCGAAACAAAATGAGCATCGAAGAAAAACTAACTTGAGATGGTGAATTCAAAGAAGAAAAATAGGTATGATTGACTTATTTGTGGGTCAATCTCAATGCTCCCCCTTGATGAATGCTCCCTAATATGGATTTGCTAAGAAATTAGAAGACCAGCATTAGGAGCGTTGTAAAAATGAACAAGATATCATTGCAAGAGATACACAAAAAATGGTAAAATTAATTCTGGAAGGCCGGTTCTGTCAATGCTGTTCTATGAACAGAACCGGTTTTTAGTCGAACATAACCGGCTGACTTGTGCAAAGTCAGCAGCACTTAACTATTTAGCGGGAAGCAATTTTAACCTGCTATAATTTGATATTTGAGAGGAGATCGTATAAAGTAGACATCAAACTAATCATATTTTGAATAGGAATTCATAATTAGGATGAGACAAATGAGAATCACTACAACACAAAGCTTTGACTCTTACAAATCATGAAGTAAAACAAATTGACCTATGTCAACTAAAATTAAAATCATGATTAGTAAACTATCTAAAGCTACTATTTATTAGTTATTATCTTAAGGTAATTTGCTAGAGAGATGGTTCACTCGTTCTAAGATGTGATGAAGCATGAACCTAGTTTCACTTTGGAAGTTGTTGATAATGGTCTCGGTCTTTTGGCAATGAGGACACGTATGTTCTTGACCCCTAGGGGGTTGTTCCAGCCATTGGGTTTGGTCTATAGGTCTGAATATGCTTGGTTGGGGAAATGATGGGTCAAATGGAGTTGTTTGGGATGAGGTGGTCATGGGGTAAAATGGTGGTGGCATTTGAATGTGGGTGATGGATGTGGGAGGTATGAGGCTATTTTGCACATTTTGTGCATTTTGGATGGCCTCTTGGATATTTTGGTGAAAGGTTTGAAGGTTGTTGAGCTCTTGTTGTATGTTTTTTCTTTCTATAGATGGATCGGGTTGAGCGTTGATCCTATTACTAGATAGGTTGATGGGTTGAGGAATTGGTTCTTGGAGTGTAGTTTGTGGGAGGGTCTGAGGTAGGTTTTGTATGACATATTGAGGGAATGAGTTAGAGGTTCTTGGAGGTGCATCATTTGAAGAAGAGAGGTAGGGATGAGGTTCTATGGGAGTGTTTGGAGGAGTAGAGAATGTGAGGGCTCTAGGAGCCAATAGAGTTGTAAAAGGTTCAACCATAGGTGTTGTTTGGTTTAAGGTTAGTGGTGGTATGGTGAGTTCTAAGGTGGTATTAATGGTAGTGTTAGGATTGAGTTGTGAGTGTTTGGGTGAGTTTTCATTAGAGGATAGGTCAATGTAGTCAATTTTTGCCAATTTTCTTGGAGGATTTTGAGTTGAAGAGCAAGCACTTGTTGCCATGGATTTTTTGAA
Organism: Tanacetum coccineum; assembly: GCA_026074375.1. NCBI lineage: Eukaryota > Viridiplantae > Streptophyta > Magnoliopsida > Asterales > Asteraceae > Tanacetum > Tanacetum coccineum. The sequence goes on from BQNB010019114.1 coordinate 3,121, forward strand.
GGTATAAGGGTGATAAAGAAGAGATGTTTGCAGGTATTGAGGTGTGAAGATGATGGGAGATTAGGTCCTAATTTATAGTGAAAGTGCATGCATAAGCAATTAATGCTTAAACCACTAGAAAAGGCTTAAACATAATCATTAGAGAGCAAAGAAGGTCAAACAAGGCAAAGCCAACTACCTAGCAGTAATGAGACACTCCTATTAAGCATATTTAGAGGCTTAGTTTAAAAAGTGGTGTCCTTAAAAATGGGGATACGCTATTGTAGAACCGGCTGGCCGGTTTCATTGGGTCTATGGAATCGCCTTGCTGCAAACAGCACCGGCTGGTGCAGGGCACAAACAATGGAATTCGATTTTTCTCAAAAAATTCTTAGAAGTCTAATGTGTTTGGCAAGAGATTAGTGGATTTTAGTCTACAGGATGCTTTATTACTTAAAAGGTTCTAATAGTGTCCAAATTTCTACAAAACGAACTTATGCCAAACACTCCTTAAAGCAATTGTCAAAAGGAAGATTTTCATCAAAATAGTTCCTAGATGTCACAAGCTAATGTTAGACGAGGGTATAACCTGCGTTCTACTTGTTCTAGATAGGTTCAAATATTATAGAGGGATAAGAAAAGCATAGATCATAATGTCTTGATAGAACCAAACGCCCCTCTATACTGTTAGAGAGGGATAAAAAGGCACACATCACATTATCCGAGTTATCTAGCATACCATACATAATACAAATAGTTTTAAACATACCCATACATAGTTTTAACGACACACTATGATGTTTTTCCCGAGTAGTAAACTCTACTTCTTCTTGCAAAGGTAGTGGAAGAGGCACTTGAACAAGCCCTTAGTTTGTTTGAATTCCAGGGATTCTCCTCCTTCGATGGGCGAAAGTTGGTTCATGTAGTCAATGGGATCAAGAGTGTAGTTACTCACGGGATCATTTCCCACTCCTTGGATTGGAGGAGGTGAGTTGGATGAGGTAGAAGTGGAGGGAGTTAGAGTTGGTAGACGTGGCCTTTTGCCCTTGGATTTAAGCCGGAAGACTCTTTTGTTGGAGAAGGGGATCATGACATGGTCCACAAGTTGAAAGTCATTAGACAAGGGGTATGGTTGTTTGGACCGGACATACTTAAAAATCCTAGTGAGGAGCATGGCATAAGGGAGAGTCATTTTGCTACTTTGAGTCACACTTATCATTCGATGAGCGATATAGTAAGCAAGATTGAAGTATTTGCCAATGGTGAGACAATAGAGCATGTAGCACAAGGATGCATTGGGGTGATCTTTGTGACCGATGAGGCTTATGGCATTTTCACTGATGATGGTGCTCCACTTCTTGAATTTATCTTTTAATTCGGTGTTGATCATTTGAAAGGGGTCGAGGACAACGTCTTCTCCTTTGATTTTTTGATACTCGGGTTCCGTTCTTGTGTGGAATAAGGCGTCACGAATCAAAGTTGGATCTTCGTGAGGTGGAGGATAGAGGTTGGGGTGAGGATCACAATGTCTTGAAAGGGATGAGATAGGCCATTCGGAAGTGTACACACACACACCTTCACAAGGAATTTTGAGAATTTGAGCAAAGTTTTCGAGAGTGAGAGTGGTTTCGACATTGTCGATGACGAAAGCAATGGAGAGAGTTCCATTGAGGTTTCGAATAAAGCGGACACTTTTGTAAAATTGTAGAACGAAGACGGGACAAATTTGTTCATTAATATCTAGAAGACAATCAAAACCAATTGCCGCAAAGATGTTGCGAAGACTTGGTTCGTCCTCGAGGAAGTTAGGAAGGACGGCCCGTCCTTCGTGAAAGAGTCGATTTACGAGAGACTTGTAAACCTTTCTTTCTTCCCCGGTAAAGCCTCCGGTACGATGATACATGGGAATGTAGTAGGCAGTGTCATGATGATTAACGTCGGTCGATTTCGGCATGATGCTCCTAAAAATAAAGAAAGTAAGAAAGGACGCGATTGCTTTCAACTACCTAAATTTTTTCGTAAATGATCAGTTTTATCATAGTTTTTACGGTAATTAACAATGGAAATTCCTTTTATCATCACCCCCTTTTTTTGAAATGAGTTTTTGATTTTATAAAAGAATGTGCATGGGTGTATTCCTTAACTAGGATCAAGGTGCAATATGCTAGCTAAGATTACTTAAGGCTAATTACTTTGTAGAAAATTATGGTGATTTGATCTAAGGAATTTTAACCCTAAAAATTATTTTTTGCAAGTAATTATAAACTAAGAGTTGATTATAGAAAATGTGTATGAAGAACTTACAATTGGGAGTTTAGAGATGTGAGGAAAAATGAAATTTTGCAAGATTCGCCAATGGAGATTTCTTGTGGTGTGTGAGTTTCAAACAGTGGAAAGATGAGAAGAAGACGTTCAGTTTTGTAAGATCCCCGGTTTTGCCATTGCTATTTGGTTAACAGAACCGGCTTGGTTTTCCAATGGCACCGGCCAGGGTTTGTTTTTTTTTAATATATAATAATTTTTTTTGTTTATAGTGTTAGATTTTTTTGTATGAGTGTAATATGGCCTCCTTGTTATTGTTGTTGTTTTTTTTGTTTTCTATAGAAACGTAAAACAATAAGTTATAATGAAACAAAAAAGTAAAAATGAAAGATTACATATACATTGATTCAACCCAGGGCGCTCGTTAAGGGTTTACATGTATTATCTTCCCTGATAAATACTTGATACTTGTAACCTCTTGATTGAATATACATGAATAATGAATTCTCCATTCTCCTCATTCATCTCTATTCTTGTGTTCTTGTTCATTACATTTATAACACGTTAACAGCACGAGTCTTGCGAAGAGAGGTGGGCGAGCGTGCGGAGTGCGCGACGAAAAATTTCATAATAGGATTTTGCAACGCATGAAAATGATGTATCGCATCATGCAAGGTAGCTTGGAAATATGCTAGGGCCAGGTAAAATAGATTTATTGCACAAGAGATAGGGGGGGAGCATTGGTTGGCTGGTGGGGAGTGGGTTGTTTACCAAGAAGCGTAGGCGGAGGGGAGTGGGGGGAGGGTCTGCAATAGTGAGGTTTTAATACGAGAGCTTTTTAGTATGCAATATTTTTATTCATAGAATGTGTCATTATTGAAACTAACTATTAATTAAAAGAAGCATCATAACATATTGTAGAACCAATTTATATTTGATTTCAAATTAATTTCTTTAAATGATCTGTTATATGATCTGATATGTATTCCAGTACGTGTAAGAAATTTGTTATCATATTAATATCAAGAATAACGATCTTTATTCATAATAAAACCAAAATATCATTATGATCTAATTATTATGGCCATCCACATTCTGTAACGGCTTAGTCATTATGACTCAATAATGTTTGTACTTAATACGGTTATATTAAAAAAAAATATCATAACCTCATGTTATGATTATATTTTAGTCATAAAAAACCACAATGAATAAAATTAAAATACAATAACCTCAAGTTATTGTATATCTTTTAAAGAACATCAAGTTCAAGTTCTTTGTGATTCATTTAGATGAATCACGATAATAACACAACCTCATGTTGTTGTGAAAAAAATAATAATTAGAACCTCAAGTTCTAATATGATTCTTTCATAAGGATCAATATCATAACATCATGTTATGCTTGAAAATGAAAAAAAGTCTATAATGAAAAGAATGAAAGGTTTATCTTCTGGACAGAACCAAATATGGTTTCTACCCGAAAGGGCGTAGATCTCAAAATATTTACCCTTTGGCATGATCGTTTGGGTAATTCGGGTGATATTATGAGGAGGAGAATAATTGAGAGCTCAAATTAGAGAATCCACAAAAGATGATTACTCAGATCTATCAATGAGAGATAAGTTTGGGAGAGAGGGATTTTATCGAAGGTGAGGTGGGGGGAGTGGGGGATGGTGAGGTTTTGTGATAGAAAAAATGATATCTGGGCCCTTAACAATAAACTTATAAATATATTCTATTTCTTTCTAGAAAGAAATTGAAAAAGACCATCTGGTGGGCGCAATTACTCCTCCGTGTGAACCATTTTGATTCTAATAAAATCAATAACATAACCTCATGTTATTAATTAAAAAAAAAAAAGAAAAAAACTTTAAGTTTTTATAATGATTCCCTCAAGATAATCAAATATCACGACTTCATATTATTTCTTATATGTTTGTGTTTTATTAGTGGTTAATCAATGTGGATATAATTATTTAATCATTTGCTGATTTGGCAAAATTCATGATTTCGCCATGTTTACTACATGATATTGGATAACATATCTTTGCATACTAATGTCATGATATTTGCTAAAATTATACTCGTAATTTTTTAATCTTTTATTTACTTGGCTATGGGTAAACTATAAGCATTTACAATGAATATTGCATGTCTTTTGTCTATCTTTTCTGAATCAATTGTGTTTGTACTTGTTTTCATTATAAAGTGAAGTTTCCTAATCATTTTATTCAGGTTATTGTTTTTAAGAAGAAAAAAAGAGCAAGAACACTACTAATAACAAATTATCAATCATCGTAATATAATCAAGATTTAGAATGTTGCCTTAATAAAATGCGATGCCATTCTATTATTTTTTAGTTTTGGATGGTGTATTAGTATATTTTTACTATCTATCTAAAAATCTTAGTTATATACGTGTTGGATAAATCGAAAGTATGTGTTTTATATTTAATGATTAGCCTTTAATAAAATGTTAATGGCGTAAAACACAACTTTAAAATTACCTAAATTTGAAATTGATTTTTTGTACGACTTGTATAAGTGGTGTATAATCTCTTAATAAGATTCGTAAATGTTTGATGATTATATGAAGAAAAAAATTCTTAAATGTGAGTAAATGCAACTCTTTGCATAAATGATACTTTTGTGTCATTTTTAAGTAAATGTAAAATTTAAAAGCTTCAAATATTGATTTTGTTGGTTCTTGACATATCGGGAAAAAACCATCTCCCTTGGACTCTTCATGCTGAGTTCCATCTAACTTTGGGGATAATCAATCAAAGCTAAAAATAAGGCATCTTTACAAGAGTGTGCCACAATAGTGGTATTCCCCCATCGTCTTTTTCATGATGATCTATTAAGAGAATACTTAACGAATAAAGACTCGTTAAATCTCGCTATAATTATATGCACCTCAAGTTGCATAAAAAAGTATAAGCGAGTTCGTCTCATAATGATAGTGTTAGATTTTGAATTAAAAAGATAAATCCCAAACGGTGAAAGATCCGTTATATGTATGTCAAAATCTAAATGAAAGATTTGACCATCAAAAGCAAAAAAAAATTCTCGTAAATGCGAGCACATTTTTCGCAATATTGAGTATTACCTCTGAATGATAACAAGAAACCTTCGAATGAGAAAGGGTTGAATGCCTCGAATATACTCATATGTCGAGAACGATGCTTTGATATAAGTTTCTTTAAATAAAGCAATGGGTATGCTTTAAGAAACACGATAAACCCGTTTACTAAATTTGCTCCATTCACTCAACTGAATGTGACTCAATAACGATGATCATGTAGATATCGTGATTATGGACGTGGTGAAATAATTATTATCGTTTTAATTCAAAGAACTTGTTTGCAACCTCAAGTTGTAAGATTAAAGATGAGTAAATCAACGTATAGATCTCCATTCCCTCTTGTGAATGTGATGAATAGATTCATTCCCTTAAGTGAATGTGATATAATGATAAATATAAAATCTTCATTCCCTCAAGTGAATGTAATAATGTAATGATATGGTCGAGGTAATATGACAATGACAAACCACTAGTAATGGCAAAATAGAATAAGAAAGGAGCAAACAAAAATGTGATTTATGCAAAAATGCAATATGATGCATGCAAAATACAAGTGTGACAAATATATTACACAATATATTAATAGATTTAAGAATCTATGCTAGCACATTTTGCTCTGTAATAGAAATATAAAATTGTCATGAGAAACAAAGTTAAATATTAAAGATGCATTATATTTTTTTGTATCTTTCTCGACATGCATTATATAAAGATTAGTAAAAGCTAATCATTGCCATAACATAAGTTTATGAGCAATAATTACAATATTTTTTTTGACATGACCGGTTCTACCATCCCGAGTCATTAATGATGCGAAAACTATTGAAGAAGAAGGTTCTTCAATCTAATGTTATCTCTCAAAAAAAAAAAAGTTGATTTATTCATCTATCAACTAGATTGGGGACTTAATCCCTCAATATTCTGGAAAGAAAACACGTGGATATATGTAGGCATACAAATCCATTGTATGAACCATTTAGAGTTTAAAATCGATGCATCGTCTAAATGGTCATGAAATTGCAACCTCGAGTTTGCATGATTAATAGCTCAATGCGAGCCTAACATTCCGGAGTAAGTATTTCATCATGAATATGCGATGAATTACTTCTAAATTATTAAATGAAAATGAGTGATAAACTTGTGTTGTTGTATGGGGCAATATTATAATATGTACAACTACAAAAATTAGCATCATGCCAATATGTTATTATAAATCCTCCAATTATAATTAGTTTTTGGTTTATTAACCAAACAAATCCAGTTTCAATGTTTTTTGTGTGCAAATATAACTCAACCTAAATGCACATATACGGATATATAAGAAGTATAATTCCTTCAGGAGGAGAGAAGTACGCAAATAATAATGAATTTTATCATATTCTATTGAACCCTACTACAAGAAATTTTATAGATAATCTAATAACCATAACAAAATTTCAGCTACTCATGCTCTGATTATATGTTGTCCCTTAAGGACATTATTATGCGCATCCCTCAAGGCATGGTAACAAATTGATTCCAAATAGAAAGCTTCAGAAAAATATGTACATGAAAAAAAATGGGTTTTCGAGGTATAAAAGACCCATGATAGTCTCATAAATAGGTCACGTGACATGAAGTTTTCACACACACACACACATGGGGGAGGGTGGGAGGGGCGTGAGTGGAATCTCTAATAAAATTTCTGATCTTGGTATGTGGAGGGGAGAGAGGTGGGGATATGGAAATAATAACTTATCGACGGAGTGTTTGTATATACTATATAAAATGGTGTGAGTATAGTTTGGCGAGTGTTGGAGGATCGAGAGAGAGTAATAGATTTGAACACACACACAGATTTGGTTTGGGGGGGAGAGTTATGTTTTTGTATACATTTAGGGCTTTTTATTTTTACATGGGGGTTAGGGTAGTATATATATGATTTGGGGGTTTTTTAGTGGGGGGGTGGAGTGGAAGAGTGCGGGGGGGTGTGTGTGTTTTATGTATTTGATTATATAAAGTATAGTGATGTTTTTAGTGTTTTGGGTATTTTATTTTTGAAATTTTATTGTCACACACACACACACACACACACATGTGTTGTGAGATAGTGATTCAATTTTATTGGTTGGTGTGTTGGTTTGTGTATTGTTTGGTGGTTGTTATTTTATTGAGGATGTTTTGTGAGAATGTTGAGTAGAAGGTGTGTTATGAATAATGAATGAAGATAATTTGGATTATTATATTTATATTTATTTTTTATATTTTTATTGTTTTTGTTATTTGGTTGGTTTGAAGGTTTGGTGTCTTTTTATGGTTGGTAGATTATTTTGTTTTGGGATTTGGAAATTGTATATTTATTTGGATAGGTTAATAAGGTTAAAGTATGTTGTGATTTGGTTGGTTGGGTGGGTTTGGGTGATTTGTTTGTTAGGATTTTTGGGGTTTGTTAGAGGGTGGAGGGTGCGGGTTGGGTGGTTGGAGGGGGACAATGGGTGTAGGGAGATTATTTAGGGCGGGGTTTGTGTTGGGGTGGATTAAAAGTGTGTGTTGGGTTATGTGAAGGTAGGTTTAGTACACAACACACAACACACACATATTGTTTTTGGAGATTATTTTTGTTGGGGTTGATTGTAGATTAATTTGTTGGTTATTATTGTTTTTGTTTATGTTTTGTGTGTTGATGTTGACTAGGATAGAGGTATTAGAGAGCGGGTGGGGGGTGTTTGGTCTCTGCGCGAGTGTGTGGGTGATGGTTTGGTTTTTTGGTGGCGAGGTGAGTGAGTGAAAGTGGAGTGAGTGTTACGGGCGTGTGTTTTAATTGAGTGGTGTATTTTTAAGACTTTTATTTTGTTTTTGTAAAAAATTATCATAAAGGAAAGTAGGTTTTAATGTATTTTGAGTCTTGATACTTGTAACCTCTTGGATTGATATACATGAATAAGAATTCTCCATTCTCCTCATTCTTCTCTTATTCTTGTGTTCTTGTTCTTTACATTTATAACAAAAACAATAAGTTATAATGAAACAAAAAAGTAAAAATTAAAGATTACATATACATTGATTCAACCCATAGCGCGATACATAGAATAGGAAATACAATAGTAATATAAAAAGCTAGAATGAAGAACACGTCTCCATGCGAAAACTTGATCATAGGATATATGAGCATTACGAGAGAGATGATAATGGTGATCAAGATGGGGCTTAGGATTTCCCAGATTGCTTCCATGAGGTAACCGGTGATAGCTTGAGAGAGGAATACGAGAAGAGGTTTGATTTTTTTTGAAAATTTTAAAGGATAAATGAAGGAGGAGAGAGATGAGTGATTTTATATAGACTAGATGCGGCGATGGGTTATGGGGAGGTGTGAAGGAGGTTTTGAATTTTGAATGGATTTCAATACCCAAAATTTTACGCCAAGATATCATAAGGTAGGTAATCGAAAGTAGAGAGTGTTGTACTCAGGAAATGGTGTGACAGGAATATTTTAATTATTTAACAGAGTATACATGAGTCATTTATAGTACAATCTCATATAGTGAGAGTAGAAGGAAGAGGTAGAAGACATGAGCAACTAATTATCAAGGAAGCTTGTATGATTTCATATAATTTTTTTAGATTTGTTCTAAGAGGGGAATATCATATTTGAAACTGATTTTATAAAAAATTTATTTGAACTTTTCCATAGGATACTGGTTTTCGGTCCGAAAAGAAAAATTTACAACTTAAAAAAAATTTGGGTCCAAAAAAAATTTCTTTAAAAGATTAGTGAGTCCATGATAGAGAGAGAGGCCCAAACCCAAAAATGTTCAGATCCGCGGTTCTGTTGACTTACCTCAGCCGGTGCTTTTGATCGATGGCACCGGCGGAACCGGCTTGTTGGGCCAGCCCGAAACAGTCCCCCTTTTTACACATTTTTCCTGCGCCAAGCTTTTTAAGAAAACATATAAAGGAAGAATGTGTATATGCCTTATGATTTTAGTTTTTGAAAAATATTTGATTGAATATTTGAAGATTTTTGAAATACAGTTTATTTATATGCCTTATGATTTTAGTTTTTGAAAAATATTTGATTGAATATTTAAAGATTTTTGAAATACAGTTTATTTGAAAAATCTCCGGTAACCTGCTCTGGTACCAATTATGGGAAACTAGAAGGGGGAGGGGGTTGAATAGTTTTCCAAAATTAAATCTCATTTTAATTTTCATTTTCTCATATTAGATCTTAAAGTGAACGAATGAGCAGAAGACTAAACACATGATAGGGTATGATAAGTAAAAGGATATGTGACACAAAATTTATAGTGGTTCAGCTACAAGGTCACCTACCTTGCCCTACTCCACTCCCCGAGTAACCTACTCGAGAGTTCAAATGCACTATTCACCACTACTCCTTTTTACTGGCAGAAAAGCCTCACAATGTTGCTTACCCTTTTATCTGGTGCTAAGCTAAACACCAAGTTCTATAAAGAAGAACCATGTCCCCACACAAGGTTACACCCTATTATGATACAAAGCTAGACATCATGTCCCATCAATATGGAACATAATATGTTGATGTGTTTGCCCTCTACTAGGTGCCAAACACCAACACTATTTACAAATTAACACCAAAAACTCTTATAAGCAACATTTAGTCATATGACTCTCATTTACATGATTATAATGAATGTGAAATAATATCTTGAGATCAGTAGCTTGATCCATGAGTGATAGGATACCTATGCTCTGAGGGAGTCATAGGCTTGATCCTTAAAGGACATGCTCGGTAGAGCTTCTTTTATTAAGAAATCTACAGAACACTAAAATGAAAGAATCATGATAGAAGATTAGTGATTAGATGAGTATATAGAGAAAGATGTTATGTGAATGAATGCCTAAACCAAGAGAAATGAGTTGGTATTTATAGGCATGAAAATTATTGTAGCCCGGTTCTGCCGGTGCCATTTGCGAATGGAACTGGCTACAAAAATTAATGGCACCGGCCTACAGTAACCAGATCCGAATTTTAAATTAGAAAATCTTAGAGAATCATAGGAAATCTTGCTAGATTGCTTTCAGATTTGGTAAGAGAAATATTTAAAAGTTTTTGTAAATATTTTCTAATAAAGTGTTTAGAATGTAAAAGTTATATATTTTTATTCTAATAATTATTTTTAAGTAAAGAGTTTGTTTGAGAGAGGTGATGTTAGAAAACTATTAGTTTAGAACTTATAAGTTTTGTTGTTTAGATAAGTTTATGTTTTGTTATTCATCAAAACAAAGAAATATCGTAAAATATAAATAAATGCTTTTACGGTTTATTTGTATTAACATTATCATATGTGTATGATAGGTTAGTATTTTAGGCGTAAAAATACATAGTGTGTTAGATTGGTTCTATCTCGAAGTAGAACTCGATATTTAGCTTAGTACCGGGAAAAGTGTAAGCGACATGTACGGTTTTCTTTCCGCCTAAAGGGAGTTTGTTGACATAGTAAAGAAAACTCTCAAGTTGGGTACATAGGGAATGGAGTGGGGTGAAGAGGAGCTTCGTAGCCAAACCACTATAAATCATCGTGTCATCGGTTTGATCTTTCTTATCTTTACTTATTTATATTCCGCATTTACTTATTTATTTATCACATCGCTATCATATACACTTTTGTATATCTATTGACTTCACATATGTAGACAATCTAAGTTTTAATTTTAAAACGGTAAACACTATTTAAACCCCCTTCTAGTTTCCACAAAATTCAATAGATGTATAACATTGACGTTTTTGGACCCTTGAGATATTGGGGACCAAGCGCTTGAGTTTGTTTTTGCTTAACTAGGTATGCTTGAGAATCGGTTTGGAGTCGGACGAATGGCTTAAAAATAACGGTTTCTCCAAAAATATTATAGGAAACAAAAGTATATTCTCTACTTACAAAGCATATGACAAGGTAAAGTTGTTATTTGAATGTAACCTTAAAAAGAAATACATAAGCAAATGTATGGCCCAACCGACGTCTCTTACAATTCAAATGGTAGAACATGTAAGATAACATAGCTTTTTAATTTATACTTAGTTCAATCAAAATTCATGACATGCAAAGAGTAGGTCTTATTTACGCTAGATGGTAGTGAAATGACTAAGGATAGGGGTGAGCAGAAACCGCACCGCAAACCGCAAAACCGCAAAATCCGCAAAAACCCGCACCACAAAAACCGCACCACGGCAAAAACCGGTGGATCGGTTTTAAGAAAAAATAAAACCGCAAAATGCGGTGCGGTTGCGGTTTTATCCGTAAAACCGAACCGCAAAACCTTCTAGTTTCCACAAAATTCAATGGATGTATAACATTGACGTTTTTGGACCCTTGAGATATTGGGGACCAAGCGCTTGAGTTTGTTTTTGCTTAACTAGGTATGCTTGAGAATCGGTTTGGAGTCGGACGAATGGCTTAAAAATAACGGTTTCTCCAAAAATATTATAGGAAACAAAAGTATATTCTCTACTTACAAAGCATATGACAGAGGTAATGTTGTTTTTGAAAGTAACTTAAAAAGAAATATCATAAGCAAAGGTATGGTCCCTACCGACTCTCTTACTATATCAAATGTAGAACATGTAGATAACTTAGCTTTTAATTTACTTAGTGTCAGTCAAATTCATGACAGTAAGTGTAGAGTCTTATTTACGCTAGATGGTAGTGAAATGACTAAGGATGGTAAAATCATAGGTAACAGGATTAGGAAAAATGGGTTATATGTCATGAAATTAGGAATAAGTCTCAAGACAAATTATGTCTCGCCATGTTAGACGATAACTCTACTTTGTGGCATATAAGACTTGGTTACGCATATATGCGTTTAGTCTAATCTTTGTCATCCAAAGAATTGGTTCAAATTTTATCCAAGCTAAAATATGATAAACATTTTTTAATGCTTACAAATTAGGAAAACAAGAACATGCAAGCCATAAGGCTAAAACATGGTTTCTACTAATAGATGTTAGAATTTTTACATATGGATTAATTTGGTCAATCCGCTATTAGGAGTTCTAGAGGTAACTTATATACTTTATTAATAGTGGATGATTATTCAAGATACACTTGGACAAAGTTTTTGAAAATTAAAAGCGAAGCTATTGAAAAGTTTAAAATATTAAGTAAGATAACCCAAAATCAATTAGGATGTTCAATAGTTGCTATTAGAATGGATCATGGTCAGGAATTTGATAACGAAGTACAATTATGTGCTTTTGGTGATTCACAAGGCATTACTCATAATTTCTTGGCTCCTCGTACTCCACAATCAAATGGGGTAGTTAAAAGAAAGAATCGTACATTACAAGAAATATCTAGGACTATGTTAAATATACAATCCATACCTCAAAAGTTTTGGTGCAATGCATTTGACACTTCAACTTATATTCTTAATAGAATTCTAATCCGACCAATTCTAGGAAAAAGCCCTTATGAAATATATAGAGGTAGGAAACCTTCTTTAGAATATCTTAAAGTGTTTGAAAGCAAGTGCTTCGTTCTAAACACTAAAGATTATTTAACCAAGTTTGACCCAAAGTCATACGAAGGTATTTTTCTAGGATATTCTCAAAATAGCAAAGCTTACATTATCTTTTTTTTGGGTAAAAGGGACTCAACCCCGGTAAAATATATTACACCAAAAAAGCGTTGAAGTACAATGGATATAGGTGAAATCCACAAAGCTTACATTATCTTAAATAAATAAACCATGAAAGTCAAAGAATCACTGAACGTGACATTCGATGAAAGTCCGCCTCCTACCAAATTATCACCATTGGTTGATGATGATGTTGGTGAAGAAGAAGCTATTGAAAATAATATTAAAGTACGAAATAATAATAATATAGAAGATGAGTCCATAGAAGTTGACGAGGTCGTTAACATTAAAAAATCTAATAGTCACCCATTAGAACAAGTCATAGGTAATTTAAATCAAAGAACGCTAAGCTCACAAGCCCAAAACAAAAGTAATTCTTTTGTTTTATCTCGACCATAGAACCTAAGAATATCAATGAGGCATTGGGAGAAGAAAGTTAGATCGTACATATGCAAGAGAAACTAAATCAATTTGTTGCAAATGATGTTTGGGATTTAGTGCCTCTACATAAGAATCAATCGATTATAGGAACTAAATGGGTATTTAGAAACAAGTTAGATGAAAATGGTATTGTGTCTAGAAATAAAGCTAGATTAGTTGTACAAGGATATGATCAACAAGAAGGCATAGAATACGATGAAACATACGCTCTGGTAGCTAGAGTAGAGTCAATTCAGATACTTCTTGCATTAGCTTGTGCAAAAGAATTTAAATTATACCAAACGGATGTAAAAAGTGCTTTTCTAAACGAATTTATAAACAAAGATGTTTACGTTGCTCAACCTTCGGGTTTTATTGATTTAAAAAAACCAAATTATGTTTACAAACTTAAAAAGGGTTTTTACGGTCTTAAGCAAACTTCTAAAGCTTGGTATGATAGACTAAAAGCATTTTTGCTAAAACACGATGTCACACCCCCAAACAGGGTCCCGTTAAAAAAGATAACCGGGGCGTGACATGTCATGGATATCACAAACACAAGGTACAAGAACGACCTTTATAGGGTACGTTTGAAACTCATACTTGTTACATAAATAAAATAGATAGTTTTACATTCAACCCAAAAGAAGTTTTAAAGATTTGCGGAAGCGAAATAAAAGTTTGATAAATTAATAACAAGCAAGATTAAATAGAAGTCTCAGAAATGGTAGACACATATAGCAATTTTACTTCAAGTAGCACCTTGAGCGAATATCCAACCTAAGCACCTAAAAACATTGCATAAAACGTCAACAAAAGTTAGTAAATTCATAGGTTTAAATTGAAATGCAATAGTGTGGAGCACAAGTTATAAAACTTATGTGACTATTATAACAGATACAATATCACATAAAAAGAGTGTTTACGCTGCACTAAGCTCATGATACCGAGGATCAATAAGTATGTAGCATATAATCATGCCAGTTCAAACATGCCCTAACAGGTGTCCAAACCAAAGATCACCAAACGAAATTTGACATGACATACATCCGTTTTATCGGTCCCTCCGATAAAAGTAAGCGCTACTTACCCGGGTGGGGGTTATTAGCCCCAATACATCTATTTATTCACTCACGCACACTTAACCAGTACGGTCAGTCTAGTTCATGACAGTTCAGGCAGATAGTGGTTTAAACGTAAACTTAGGCAACACATAAACAGGTAAGAGTAACGTAAAACGCTTGTGTCTAGTTTTAAAAACAAACAATATTCTCACCTTAAAGTTAGAAAATGTAAGAAAAGTAGGTAAAAGTATGGGGCTATGAACTCACAATAAAGGGTGAAGTAAAGCAGCTGAAAGTGAATGATCACACGGTATTGCACAACTGTGCCCGGTAACGACCTAGTAAATAACGATTTGGTTTAGAATCGATATGACGTGAAATCATAAAGATGCATAAAAGTTCTTAAGTGTAGTTGTACGATTGATTTGAGAAAAGTTTTAGTAACAATGGTTGTGTGGTGGTTGTAGTGGTTTTGATTCTATAAAACGTATCATGATACTTAACATAAGTACATATCGTATATTAGGAAAATAAACAAGAGTAAATAAGTTTCGGCAGTTTACCCGGTAACCCAAAAATAATGAATTAAGACATCCTTGATATGAATTCTTTCACATTTTTAATTTGCGTAATAGATAATAGAAGTTCTATATTTATAAGAGTTATAAAAATATATTTTTCGTCTTTTAGTCGGGTATTAAAATAATAATATTAATTATTTTGTATTTTGTCGTTATTAAGGAAAATGCTTAGTGATTTATATAAAAGTATGTAGTTTAGTTTATGTATCAAGTTTAAGTATAATAAGTATTTTTTAACTATAAGATATTGTAAATTTGTCCTTTTGTAGGGTTTTTAAGAGAATAAGTTTTACAAATTTTTCTAGGTATAAAGATTTTATAAAAATTTTGGCATGACCCTTTCGTTTATATCCATTTTCCAAAGTCTTAGACTTTATCAAAAACCACTTTCAAACTATAATTCACATTTCTCGACTAACGCCAAATTTATACGTTTCATTCAAAACCCATCCTAACAATTTATTTTCCACAAGCCTATATAGTTAAAACGCTTAATATATAAATGTGTTATATGAGTAAATAAGTTATAATATTTATATGCCATCTTATAAGTGTAAAAAAAGGTAATAAGCCCTTGCAAATTCGATTCATCTATTCTGATTTAATTCCTCATATTATCTGTTCTTAATGCTCATTTATCCTTGATCTACTTGCGTTAATTACAGTTTTTATTAGGTTATTAAATTGGTTTAATCGTTTCTGATTTTTTTTGGGTAAAGGGTTACCCCGGTAAATTTGTATTAATCACAAGAACAGTTTAAGTACAATGGAATATGGCTAAAGTACCATATTAACCTCAAGCCCAAGGCTTGAACTACCAAGATTAGCTAAGTGACATGCCACTTGTTTCAGCTAACATAAAAACAGGATCAAGAATACAATCTAAAATTACTAGGCATCTTCCATTCCGAGAGCATGTGGACTACTCGTGGTTTGTTCTTGAATCTGAGCTTGACTAGCTTAAGTCTCACCGTCACCACGACAAGATCTCTAATTTCTTCTGGGGATCTTCTACTCTTCTTGAATAAACGGTTGTTTCTTTCAATCTAAATGTAATAAGCTGCTGCCCCAAACAAAAGCTTACCCACAATGCTATTAAAAGAATGCTTAGTCGCTATAGGAAGAAACCATGTTATAATATCCTCCAATATAGGGGCCACACTCTCCATTCCAGCAAGATGTCGAATAAGAAGCCAAACCTTGGACGAAAAGCTGCATTCAAAGAATAAATGCTCGTGCGAATCCATTAGCGAGTCACATAAAGAAAATTTCATCAATGAAGGATCAATATCAGGTCCAACATCTCATGGTCGCATTTTATCTTGCGTTTTCAAGCTACGACACATAATTAGCCACATATGAAATGTATGACGAGGAATGGCTTGTGAGAACCAAGCGATAGAATACCAAGAAACCTCAATACCTCTCAGTCTTAAGGCCTCCCATGCACATTTCACCAAGAACATTACCATATTTCCATGAGCATCACGCCATCTCATGCAATCCTCCTTATCAATTAACATAGGAACAGGGATGAATGCTAAGTTAGGAGCCTTCCGCAGCCATGATTGAGGCCATAACCAAGCACCATTTGCTATAACATCAGCCACACACATGCGTAAATGGTGCCCTTCCCTAGCAATGTCCCTAGGCGAAATATAGCTAGAAAGCAGGGATTGATTACACCATGTATCGTGCCAAAGAGATGTCTTTAATCCATTTCCCACCCGCATCCAAAAATAAGGTTTCACAATGTCCCGAAGTTGGAGTATTTTACGCCATCCCCAACTCATAGAAGCTTTAGGCCGAATATCCCAAAAAGTGCGATTTTTGAGTTTGTACATATGAATCCATCGAACCCACAGTGAATCCTTGTGCGAGACAATGTTCCATATATGAGTGGTCATTAACGCAAGATTAAAAACCCTCAAGCACCGAATTCCAAGCCCCCCCTCATGTTTGGGTAGGCAAATGTCATCCCAAGCAACCTTCGATTTCCCTCTCCTATATTCACCATTACACCATAAGAAACCACGAATTAGCTGTTTCTGATTTTGCTTAGGTTTTTAATCTCTTTTTAGGGTTTGTTATATTCAATCGCTGCTTTTCTTTTCCTGATTCAGATTATGGAAGTCAGTTAGCCCCTATTTATGTGATATATATTCATGCCTTAGCCATGGTTAAGGTTTTCGAGTAGAGATTAACATGGATCTTAGAGTTTTCAGTCGATCTCATTGTTTTTTTATCATTTTTTCTTGTTGTTCACTGGTTAGGGTTTTCATTAGTTAGGGTTTCATTTTTCTTAAGTGTGTTTTATGATTAATAATGGATCATTGGACTTGGATGCATTAAAGATCCATATGTCACAACTAAAAGGCCAAGATTAGGGTTATCAAAAGGATGATGCTGCGATCGCTAGTAAGCAATTAAGGATACCGATTAGGGGTCCGATAAACCCTAATTTGTCTCAACCTGCTGGTACTAACACTACATCTATAAAGGATGTATCTGATGGTTATTTAGGGACTGGACCGAGCCTTAGTAGCAAGAATGTTAGTGTTTCTGATGGTACATAATCGAATTCACAATATTCGGTTTTGAATAACCCTATTACTGAACCAAGTGTTAAGGAAGCGAGTAATACTTCAAATCTTTCTTATTCTAATCCTAATTCTTCACAATCAGTATGTGGTTCTAATCAAACACACACCATTGATGATGTTGTGAAATTTTTTGGTGTGCCTCTTAATACGTTGAAGGATATTGATGATTTTGTTTAGGACCTTTAGTTGGGTAAACATGAGATCTGGCTATTACTTTCTAAGGGAAAAGCCAAGATATCACGGATATTGTTTGTAGCAGGTATGCTATTCTGAGTGAATCTGCTTGTAGGCTGAAGGAAACCCAAATTGTTGATGATAATCCATCCGTTCCTATTGCTGATGATAATATGTCGGGTGGGGTTTCACATAGGCCGAAGGATACCCCAACCCCTATTGCTGATAAGGTTTCGCCTAGTGATCCTATTTTGCAATCTACGAATATCAATACCAAGTCTACATCTTATGCTGGAGTTGCGGGTGCAGTTACTAAAGACCAACCAAAAGCTACCTCTAACTTCCATCCTTTGGTGGCTGATCCGGTGTTTAATGGAATCAACATCTCTATTCCCCGTTAAGTTATCCAAAAGGTTAGTACTCGTTTTAAACATACTCTATATGGTTACTTTATTGGAAAAAGATTAGCGTTTCCAGTCGTGGAACACTATGCTAGGAACAACTAGGGTAAACATGGGCTGAAAAGAATAATGATGAATAATAAGGGCTTCTTTTTCATTAAATTTGATTCACGGGCTGTTTTAGAAGCTGGTTTAGAGGGTGGCACTTGGATGATTCGTAATTCTCCGATCATTCTCAAGGAATGGTCGATGGGTACTAGCTTGCTTAAAGAAGAATTTACTCGCATTCCTATATGGGTAAAATTGCATGATGTTCCTCTCCAAGTCTTTGAAGAGGATGGTATTAGTTTAATTGCTACATTCATTGGTAAACCTATTATGCTTGACTCCTATACAAGTTCCATGTGTAACGATTCATGGGGTAGGAGTAGCTTTGCAAGGTGCCTAATTAAGGTTAACTTAGAGGCTGATCTAGTGGATGTTGTTACTATTGGTATTCCTTCTCTTACTGGGGATGACTTCACTAAAGAAACTATCCGTGTTGAGTATGAATGGAGGCTGCCCAGGTGTGATGAATGCAAGATATTTGGTCATGTCCATGACTAGTGCCCTAAAAAGGTGGTGAGTCCTCCTATTTTTACTACTTCAAATGTTGTTGCTCCTACTGTTGAGAAGTCTAATGATGGTTTCCAAATGGTGGGTAAAAAGAAGAAGAGGAAAGGTAAATCCAAGTCTACTAATGGTGGTCAGTTTGTTGGTCCTTCTGTTAAACAAATTGTTAGATATGAGCCAAAGGCAACTACAAGCGCACTAAAGAAGGGAGCTACTAATGTGAGTAATCCATCTAAATCGTCATCAATGTTGAAGACTGCAAATTCTTCTCCAAAGAATGATAATTTCACCACTTCTAATTCTTTCTCTGCTTTAAATGATGAAGAAGAAGATGATGAAGAAGTTGAAATAGTATATGATGAATCGGCTAATTTAGTTCCTAATACAAATACTGGTGGAAGTTCATCTTTCACGGCTGCTGCTGGTTAGCTTGTTTATTTGATTCATTTGTTCTAGATGTCATTACTTGTCTCTAGAGTTGTAAGTTTTTATGGCATGTCATAAGCACTAGATTTAGGTGTTTATCAAGCTTTTTAGCTTGGGCTTTTTAGGTCCGATAAGCCTAAACGAAGGACCCAAAATGTAATAAGTCCAAAACTATTCCAATAAGTAAATGATTAAGCAAATAAGTACATAGCTTATCAAATAAGCTATGAATAAGTTGTTCGAATAATCCATGCAGTGAGCTTATTGCTCACGAGTTAGGCTTGGTGTTGGGCCGAGGCCCACCAAAGCCAACCAAACAATCATGGGGCTAATTTATTAAGTCCGTTAAGCTCAAAACCTTACTAGTTATCAAATAATCCATGAAAATAAGATAAAGATTGGATAAGCTTAAAGTTCAAATCTTTATGGTTTTCTTGTTGGTTCGCCACACATATAAGCTTAAATAAGCCATTTGAGCTTATCAATAAGCCAAAATAAGTAACAAGCACGTTGGGAAAATATTTCTTTTTGACAAAGTAACCAAAACAACACAACTACATTTTCCTATTATTCCTTTTTATAAATTTCAACACATAATACAACCTTTTAAGGTTTTATAAATTTCAGAGCTTTGATTTTTAACTAAATACTTGTACAACTAGCTTATTTATATGGTAAGGGTCAAGGAAGTACAAGAAAAATATAGAAAAGATGAACTTATGATGATGATGGATTAAGAGATGATTAGAAGCTAACGAACAACCCGAATGATACTTAAAATACTCCAAATAACTATACGAATCAACCCCGAATAAACTCTAGCTTCAAAATCTTGATCAAATGTGAAAAAATATGTGTGTGTGTGCGTGTGTGTCTTTGGCATCAAACAAAACAAGAGAGGGAGGAGAGGGAGAGATATTTTTGCTGTGTGTTTTTCTAGAGTGAGAAAATGTTTTGAGGTGAATAGATGAATGAAGTGTATGTAGACAATATATCATGAATCAAAAATAGGAATCCTAAGTTAGAAAAATATCAAGAGGACATGGTTGCAAAACTTTATGGGGAATGTTAGGGTTGTGGGAGGGTGGTAGCGGCGATAAGAAGGACACAAAGGGGGTTGAAAATTTAAATTTTGATCATGCATAAAGGAATTCCATGAACCTTGGATACTTCCTTCACACTTATTATATTTTTTTAAACGACATCGACAGTATGCGCAAAAACTAAAAACGCGCGATAACTTAAAAGAATTTTTGAAAATTTAAATATTTAACTGAAACACAAAAACGCGACATTTATTAGAAGACTACATTAGTTAACAAGCCAGAACACATTCGGTAACGATTCTCAGATACACGCGGGTGAACTCCCTGTTAAATGCAAAATTACATGCAATTAATAAAAGTCAACTGATTCACGAAAAAGTCAACGAAGATAAATTAGAAATTTTTACGGGGTGTTACATCCTTTCCCCGTTAGAAGAGCTTTCTCCGCAAAGCTCAGGACATGCTATCTGGTGCAGATAAGGGTTTTAAAAACAGGTTTGGGTATTTCTTTTGAAACTGGTCTTCACGTTCCCAGGTGAACTCGGGACCTCTCCTCGAGTTCCAATGAACCTTGACGATAGGGATACGACTCTGCTTTAAATGCTTGACCTCACGGTCTATGATTTCAACGGGTTCTTCGACGAAATGAAGCTTGTCGTCGATTTGGATTTCATACAATGGAATAACAATTATTTCGTCAGATAAACACTTCTTTCGATTTGACACGTGGAAGGTACCATGGACTCGGCTGAGTTGCTCTGGAAGCTCGAGTGGATACGCAACGGTTACAACCTTGGCAAGAATCTTGAAAGGTCCAATATAACATGGGTTCAGCTTTCCCCGTTTTCTAAAGCGTATCACCCCTTTCCATAGTGAAACCTTCAGCATGACCTTATCCTGACTTGGAACTCCAAAGGCTTACTTCTCTTATCGGCGTAGCTCTTTTGTCTATCACATGCAGCTTGAATACGACTTTTGATTTAGATGATCTTTTCGGTTGTCTCATGGATGATCTCTGGTCCTGTGGGCTATCTCCAACCTCAGCCTAGCAAATAGACGATCGACATTTCCGATCATATAATACCTTGAACGGTGATGCCTTGATGCTAGTGTGATAACTGTTGTTGTATGAGAATTCCAACAAGGGTAGGTGTCTATCCCAGCCCTTTTCGAAATCAATCACATAAGCATGCAGCTTGTCTTCCAATGTCTAGATGGTCCTTTCGCTTTGACCATCTATTTGCGGGTGATAAGCGGTGGTCATATCGAACTGCGTTCCCAAAGCTTTCTGTAGCGACTGCCAGAAATAAGAGGTAAATCTACTATCACGATCAGAGATGATCGAAACTGGCGCTCCATGCCTCGAGACGACTTCCTTCAAGTATTGTCTCGTTAGCTTCTCCATTGAGTCTGTTTCCTTCATTGGCAGGAAATGAGCAGATATAGTGAGTCGGTCAACGATCACCCAGATCGTATCTTGACCAGTTGACGTCTTTGGCAGTTTATTCACAAAGTCCATGGTGATCTTCTCCCACTTCCATTGTGGAATCTCAAGTTGTACCAGTAAACCAGACGGCTTCTGTTGTTCAGCCTTAACCTTTGCGCAAGTCAATAATTTGCTGACATATGTGGCAATTTCTTCTTTCATATTGGGCCACCAATATAGCTTCTTAAGGTCATGGTACATCTTGTCAGATCCAGGATGGATGGAATAGTTTAACTTATGCGACTCGTGCATGATCACATATCTTAAGTTACCAAAACATGAAATCCAACTCATGTCCTTCAAACACAACATTCCGTCAGAACGGGGTTTGAGTTTCTTAATCATACCTCACAAGTCTTCCGCTTTATAATTCTCCTCCTTTCTTGCCTCAGCTTGAGCATTTAAAATTTGCACGGGAAGGTTCAGACCTATAGTCATCACTAAGTCTCGAACTCATAATGGCTTAATCATTTCCTTTCAGCTCAAAGCATCCGCCACCACGTTTGCCTTTCCCGGGTGATAACGAATCTCATAATCGTAATCACTCAGCAATTCAACCATCGGCGTTGTCTTATGTTCAACTCTTTCTGATCAAGAATGTGCTACAAGCTCTTAAGATCAGTGAACACGACGTACTTCGTACCATACAGGTAATGTCTCTACATCTTCAGAGCAAACACTACTGCTACAAGTTCTAAGTCATATGTAGTGTAATTCTTCTCATGAATCTTGAGTTGACGAGATATGTAACCCATAACTTTCTCCTTTTTCATCAAAACTGCGCCCAACCCTTTGTGTGAAGCATCACAATAAACCACGAAGTTCTCACTACCTTCGGGTAAAGCCAAAATCAGTGCACTACACAACTTTTATTTTAGCATCTGGAAAGCAACTTCCTCCTTTTCTCCCCAATCGAACTCTATGCTTTTCTGAGTTAATTTCTTCATAGGCTTAGCGATCTTTGAGAAACCTTCGATGAATCATCGGTAATAATTGGCAAGGCCTAGAAATTGAAAATTTTTAGTTGGGGTCTTGGGTGACGCCCAATCCTTAATTGACTCGATCTTAGCAGGATCAACGTGAATGCCTTTACTATTAATTACGTGATCGAGAAATTGCACTTTTAGAAGCCATAATTCACACTTTAAAAACTTGGTGTACAACTCCTCCTTCTTAAGCAATTCTAAAATTAGCTTAAGGTGTTCTTCATGATCTTCCTTGCTCTTAGAATATATCAAAATGTCATCAATGAAAACAATTATGAATTTATCCAGATACGGTTTGCACACCTGATTCATCATATTGATGAATATCGCCGGTGCATTAGTCAACCCAAAAGGCATTAATTGGAACTCATAGCAGCCATAGCGAGTCCTAAACGCCGTCTTTGGAATGTCTTCCTCCTGAACTCTGAGTTGGTGGTAACCAGACCTCAGGTCGATCTTGGAGTAGACGCTCGACCCTTGTAAGTGATCAAACAAATCGTCGATTCTCAGAAGTGGATATCAGTTCTTTACAGTAAGCTTGTTCAATTCCTGATAATCAATACACATCTTGAACGGTCATTCTTCTTCTTAAAAAATAAAATCGGAGCTCCTCAGGGTGAGGAACTTGGTCTTATAAAACCTCTGTAAGCCAGTTCTTGCAATTGAGTAGATAATACTTGCATCTCAGACGATGTTAATCGATAAGGAGCTCGTGCTACAGGTGCAACACCGGGGACTAAGTCAATTTGGAATTCAACTTGTCGAGCTAGTGGAAGTCCTGGAAAGGCCTCTAAAAAATCCTGGACGATCGGCACGTCTTCAAGTAGCTCATCCTTCGACTTATCTTTCATCTTCTTTGCTGAAACCTGTGCCAGAAACACATGGCGCCCCTTTTGAATGTAATTTTGAGTTTTGGCGTACGAGATGATATTCAACCTCGAGTTACTCCCATCGTTGCTTCTGTCACCTTGAACTATTAATATCTCATTGCCGTAGGGAATACAAACAATCTTTTTGTCATAGACGAGCACCGCATGGTATTTCAATAACCAATCCATTCCAATTATAATGTCAAAGCTACTGTTATCCCAATATATCTAAGATCCAATCACACTAATAAGCTCTACCAATAAGAACTATGGAACCGAATAAGCCATAAACATACACAAACCATATGAAAGAAAGTAGAAAGAGGATAGAAGATTTATTAGAGAGAGAAAGTAAGGTGGGAGGTTACACACATATGAAAGTGTAAGAAATGGCAACCAACACCCTCTCTATGTGTGGATATGGTCTATTTATAGTCCTCATACCCTAGTTTAGGCGTATGGACTATTCATGGGGCCGGGCTTGGCTTGTTGTTGGGCTTTAGCCCTAAACATGAACAATTTTAGCTTAAAGTCCAAGCCTGTTAAACCTGACTAGCCTATTACAATACAAGACTTAATCTAAACAAAGACGACCGATTACATTCATGTTTGACTTATATAAAATAAGGCTAACAATCTCCCCTAATGTTGAGGTCTTCTTTGATCTCCCCAATGTTGACGTTCTTGATTTGACTCTATCTCCCCCAATGTTGAAGATATGACTTTTGAGCTTTGTCTTCTTTGGTCTTGTCTTTGTTTTTTCTTGTTTATAATGGCTTTGTTCATTCATGCTTTTGTGATCTTGATCTTGAGCCTTTGTCTTTTGACTTTGAGTTCTTGAGATCTTAATCTTGCATCATCTCCTTGTTTTGAATCATCTTGATTTGACTTTCTTGACCAACTTGTGATTTTGACCGAGATGCTCATACTAATTGCATTCTTGTTTGACTTATATAAACATAAGACTAACAATCTTCCCTAATAGACTATTCTTTATTTGACTTTGAAGCTCTTTGATGATGAGGAGGTTTAGTATCAACAATCTTGAAACTAAATGATTGACTTTGAAAGCTTGAGTATGAGCATGTGTCAATGAATCTGACTTCGTTGGTACAAGGCTGGAACACCGATGTTAGAATCTACATCTAAAATGTTTGTGATAAACAACAGATATAGACGGAAGTATCTTTGTCACTTCGTCGAATATGGTTGCAATAACCACGGTTCCCCGTTAATCAGTATAAATACTATCTGTGATCAGATAGAATTCATATGTATCTTCTTGATAGGGTTTCGCAGTTGTACTAGCCATCTCTTTACTGGAGCGTCTCAAAGCAGACAACACGGTAAGAGTAAATCAGATAGTTACTATCTTTCTGATTAAGTCGTCAATTCATATACTGGACCAAATTGATATCAAGTTGGCACAAGCTTGATTCATATAGAATCTTGCAAGTCACCTACCGCAGAGCTGTTTGAGGTTGACTCTAGAAGGATTTTCATTCGTCACTGTGAATACTAAAGAGTATCTCTCTGAATGTTCTGGCAAGATCTCAAGGATAATGCGTAGGACTCTTTGATACCAAATGTTCTTTAAGGGTGAACAACAAGTGTTATACATGGATTTTGTCCTAATGAGATTTATGATGATGATCTCTTATGGCTCTAGACTCAATTTGTGTACTTTGGTTTTAGTAATCGAAGGCTGGAGCTGACTGCCACCTATTTAATATCAACAATCTCAGAGTGAGATATCAATAGATAACATGTGTATCTCCCTGACAAATGAGACAAGTCTCTTTTGAGAGAAACTCGAATGGCTGGGAAGGGTTGTGCATTGCATCACTGGGTCCATGACGACTTTCTTCAATACCAACAATCATCTTTGTGATTTTGATAGATTATGTATTCACCCGGTTTCTGCCTAAGTTGTATGGAGGGCTTCTTTCTTTTCACCCTATATCCATACATTTCTTTTTAATTCTTTAACCCCTTCAATGCATACCAAGACGTCATCACTAACACCTTGTTGTGATTGTTCTAGTGTTAGCTCAATCTTAGTCGGCATTTTTACTGATTCTCATTTTCTCCACATCATACCTAAGGACTGCTATTTCTAACTATGGGTTGTCCTTAGGTAGATCTATCCGGTTCTGGTTGGATCATAGGACTAATACCTAACCTTAACCACCTTATGACTTCATCGACATCGTGAGTTAATTGGTTGTTAGGTATAGAGATCGAACCATAAAACCATTTAATGTATCCCAAAATACTCCCCTACACATGTGCATCGAGATTCAAAATTGTTTCGCACATGTAGGTAGAAGTCGTGCACTTAGAGTCTTAAAGATCACACTTTAATAACATTTTCTCTCCTTATTTAAAATATTAAATCTTTTAGTATTTGAAATACCAATTGATTAAAATTTGTTGACAAGAAAAGTTTCATGAGGAGAAAAATGTTTCCACAAGATTGCATGAATTAGTGTACATTTTTCTGATTGCTCCCCTTCAACAATATATGCGGGATACCAAATATTTTTAAAACTTGACATTACAAGGAAAAAATGATATGACACCACAAATATGTTGAAGACGGAGTTAGATGCCTTAGTGAATAGTGTATATTATGACTTGACATTTGATATACTACATTTTAATTTCACTTGAATGTTTTTGAATACATAAAATTGACATTTATGAGATGTACCTAAAATACATTAAAAGGCTTTTGGTTTTAAAAGCTCCCTTTTAAAAATTGATCTACATAAATATGACATTTTGAGAAAAATTGATACCACAATTTTTTAAACTTATTTGAGGAAAGGAGTGTTGAACACACAATTTTAACAAATACCACTTATTATGGAAAGATACCACAAATTATATTATAAACAATTTGACATTGAAAGTTCTTTTCAAAAAATTATGTTTAACAATTTTTTAAAAACCATGATAAAAGACTTCTCTTCTAGATTTTATATATTAGTACTTTGTTTTTCAAAAAATTTATAAATCAAAATAAAGAGAAAAATAAAAATATTTACTAATCGATGTTTGATAGATATCAAGTAGATTCGTTTGCCAGAACCTCCAGTTCATCTGGAGTCAAACATCTCTTACCGAGTCGTTTGACGAGATAGTTAAACCTTTTTTCGGGTAAGGCTTTAGTAAACAGGTCAGCTAACTGGTATTCAGTTTTGACAAAGAATAATTCAACTATACCATTTTCAACCTGTTCATTTATAAAGTGATATCTGACATCAATGTGTTTGGTACATGAATGTTGGACTGGAATGCACGAGATGGCTATGGCTGCCTTTGAGTCATAATACATGGGTATTTTATCAAAGTGGAAGCCACAATCTGTGAGCTGAGTTCTCAACCAGAGAACTTGAGCATAGCACGCAGATAGAGACACATACTCGGCTTCTGCTAAAGACATTAAAGTGCAATCCTGTTTCTTTGACGACCAGCTGACTGGCTTATCACCACCTAGAAATTGTATTCCACCAGATATGGTTTTACGTGTATCGAGATAGCTTGCATGATCTGAATCTGACAAAGCAGTTAGATTAAAACCGGTGTCCTTTGGATACTAGAGTCCCATGTTGAAGGTATTCTTAAGGTATCGAAAGATCCGTTTAACCTCCTTGCGGTGCTTCTCAGTTGGTCTCGCTTGATATTGAGCACAATAAAATGTTACATGTACAATATCTAGTCTACTTACTGTTAAGTACATGAGTGCTCCGACCATGCTATGATATTTCATTTGGTCAACAGGAGTTCCACTCAGATCAGCATCTAGGGGTTTAGTAGCCATTGGAGTACCAATGATATCACATGAGGTCATACCATGCTTTTTAAGTATCTCTTGAGCATACTTAGCTTGGTTTATAAAGATACCACGTGGGGATTGGTGAATCTGAATTCTTAAAAAGAATTTCAGCTCCCCCATCATAGACATTTCAAATTTGTTGTGCATTATTTTTTCAAAGTTTTTAGAAAGTTTTGGGTTCGTAGAACAAAAAATAATGTCGTCAACGTAAATTTACACAAGAAATATGTCTTCCCCTTTTTTAGTAATGAATAGAGTTGGATCAATAGAACCTTTAGAGAACCCTTTGGATACTAGGAAGTTGGAGAGTTCATCATACCATGCTTTTGGAGCTTGTTTGAGTCATGACAGGACAAGAGGGCAATAAAAGAAGAGAGAAGACGAAGATCTAGATTAGCTATACCTGCATTAATAATAATATAATTTAATAAATACAACATTCATACAGTTTCCCATATAATGTGTTCTTGAGACGATAGACTTTGTCAGGATGATGTAGGTCTATGAATCCATCTGGCTGATTGACATACACTTCTTCCTTGATAGGACCGTTAAGAAATGTTGTCTTGACGTCCATCTGGTATACTGGAAATGATTTGTGTGTAGCATACGCAAAGAATAACCAGACAGCTTCCAACCAAGCAACTGGTGCAAATGACTCTTCAAAATTAATTCCTTCCTTTTGATTGTATCCCTTAGCTGCAAGAAGAGCTTTGTTGCGTATTACAGTATTCTCTTCATCACATTTATTTTTTAGAGCCACTTCATGTTAATGACATTTTTGCATAGTGGTCTTTCAACTAATTCTCATACATCTAATCGACCAGACTGGTGAAGTTCTTCCTACATCACTTCAATTCATGCAGAATCATCCATGGCTTCTTTGATGTTCTTCGGTTCGGTTCGACTCATGGTGAGTGCAAACATACATATCTCGCCATCTATTTCTAGTTGACGTCTTGTTCTAATTGATTGAGAAGGATTTCTAATGACTTGTTCTAATAGATGATCTTTTGTCCAACAATGTTCAGAAGGAGGTCGTTGATAGAATGTATGCATGTTTGACGAGTCAACATAACGAGACAATGTCTCGCCTCGTTCTTATACCGGTGTACTAAAGATATTGATAAATTCATCTTCTTCAACTTGTGCATATTCTTTATTGGTTTCTGCTTGATTAATGTTCTTAATAGTAGTGACAGTTGGTGCTTGAGTTGGTGTTTGACTTGTAGTTTTAGGTTTTGTTTGAATGTTCAATGGAGGTGTATCTGCAGCAATGGTTGTTGAAGTAGATGGAGTTGTGTTATGTTGTTGACGTTGATTAGGTGCATCAGCAGTAGTTATAGCAGAAGACTTTGACACAACTGAAGTAGTTCCATTAAGTAATTCATCAAACATCAGACTAAATAGCAAATCCAGCTCATTTGGCGTTGTTACTGTCTTATATGCTTGAGGAACATTTTCTTGACTTTGGGGACCGAGACTTAAACTGCCTTGTTCAAGTGCCTTTGTCGGACATTGTGGAACAGGGTTAGAACTAACGTGATCTAACGCCATATGAGGCAATTCATCAAAGTTAACATGAATGGTTTCAACTATCACTCTTGTTCTCTTGTTATATACTATGTAAGCTCTTGACTGAGTAGAATACCCTACAAAGATACATGCATCACCTTTTTCCTTTATTTTGTCAAGCTTTTCACCATCTCTGATGATGTAGCAAAGAGAGCCAAAAATGTGAAAGAACTTAACAGATGGTTTCCAGCCATTAATGATGTAGTAAGGTGTTTTCTCATGTCGAGGAATTATGAGAGAACGGTTTTGAGTAAAACATATTGTTGCAATTGCTTCAGCCCAAAAGAACAAAGATACTTTAGCGGCGCTTAGCATTGTTTGAGCAGCCTCAACAAGAGTACGGTTATATCTTTTGACAATGTCGTTTTGTTCAGGTGTTCGATCAGTTTACGTTTGGTGTTCAATACCTTCTTGAGCAAAGTATGCATGAAGAGTTTTATTCAAAAATTCTATGCCTTTGTCAGTTTAAACTGTTCTAACTTGAGCATGAAGTCCTCTTTAAACAAGTTTGAGGAAATTTGTTGATCCCAGTCTGAATAGATCTTTCTAGCCTGTTAAGGGTGGTAGCTAATCTGGATAGATCCAAACTAACTACAAGAGAAACAATGACTATGAACAATATAAGCTATGCATAAACTAACTTATACTGCTAAGAAGAACAATAAAACAGAACTTTGATTACTATTAATCTGCTAGGTTACAGATTACTAACTATGAATATTTGTGAAAACTTTTATATCTAACTAGTGCCGTATGGTTCCTTTTATATTGGCTGAAAGATTACAGGCAAGAGAGCAAGAAGAATTGACAAATGAAGAGAAGGCAAGATTGTTTGTAGAACTCTTTGAAAAGAGAAAGAAACACTTTGCAGCATTAATGAGCTAAAGAAATGAGGAAGCAAGCACACAAATATAAGCACAAAAGAAAAGTACAATGTCAACTTATCTGAAACACATGACTGGTTACAAGCAAAGTCAATTGAAGAACAAGTCATTTGCAGAAATTTAGAAGTTATTTGATAAAGCCATGACAAAGGTAAACATGTTTGCTGATAAGGATACTGAGTTGGTGAAAGAGAGCTCAAAGAAAGCTGAAGCAGAGATGGCTGAAGAAAGTAGTTCTAAGAGAGCAGGAGAAGAGCTAAAAAAAGAGCCTACAAAGAAGCAAAAGGTGGATGATGATAAAGAGAGAGAAGATCTTTAACAATGCTTTGAGTTGGTTACAGAAGAAGATGTTGCAATTGATGCTATACCCCTAGCTACCAAGCCTGCACCCATTGTAAATTTCTAGATTCATAGAAAAGGAAGGCAATGCTATTATGAAATAATGAGAGCCGATGGAAGTGCTAAGACATACTTATTGTTTAGTCAACTGCTCAAAGAGTTTGATAGAGAAGACTTGGAAAATCTATGGAAGTTGGTTAAAGCAAAGCATAGGAATACAAGGCCAGAAGAAGGCTATGAAAGAGTGCTATGGGGTGATCTCAAGACTATGTTTGAACATCATATAGAAGATCTAATATAGAGGAATTTACAAGGAAAGAAAGTACTGCTTTGGAGGTTATATGATTCTTGTGGAGTACACTTTATAAGGTTTGAAGATATGCATGTCTATATGCTAGTAGAGAAGAGATATCCTCTTACACCAGCAACAATCATTGATATGCTAAATAAGAAGCTGAAATCATTTATTTTTTGGTTGCCAGTTTTCTTCATGGGTTTGGGATAACTTGAAGCCGTTATTATGTATCCCAAATGTTCCGTCAGCCCTGGATGATATTGTGGCATTCCTTATTCCCGTGGCGAAGATGAAGTCAATTCGAAGTGTTGTTTGCAAGCTTGTTTTCTCTGCTGCGTGTTACTTCTTATGGCAAGAGCGGAATTATCGAATCTTTAAGAAGAAGAAGAGGTCGAAGGACAAGATCCTGGAGCTTATTAAGTCTAATGTTCGTCTTAAATTATTGACTTGCTCTTTTAAAAAGACGCCTAATGTTCAGATGCTAGCTCATATTTGGAAGTTGCCTTGTTCGCTTGTGAGACCTTCTCCTACTTTGGTGTAATGTGGAATACGTCCTATTTGGTGGTGTGGCAGCAGGCTACGTTTATTGTCTTATGTAGGTTAAAGTGGTTTTTTCCTATTGGATCTATTGTTAGTGTATTTGTTGTTTAGCTTTTCTTGGGGCATGTCCTAAGTTGCTTTAGAGGTTGTTCAAGCTTAGCTTGAGGTTAATGTGGTACTTCAGCCACATTCCATTGTTCTAAACTGATTTTTTGGTGTAATATATTTTACCGGGGATGCTTTCCCTTTTACCCAAAAAAAAGAGCTGAAATCTGTCTATTGGAATGAAATGTGTTATCAGCTTTTTAAGCTTATGACAAAACAGCTCAAGAAACAGTGAAGTGTTTGAAAGCATCCTCCTGGTGATGGTGAAGACTTTTAATGAAGAAACTTGATGATTTTGAAGATAAATATCAAGTTTAGGGGAGAATTATTAGGATTAAAAGCTTCATAAGGCTGTTTGGAATTACTGCTGCTCTTATCAAAGTTAGTGCTGCTCAAGAAGAAAGGTTTGTATTACTACTGCTAGCAAAAAGATTGTGAAAAATATGCTAAGTAGTTAGTACTGCCAGTATAAACTTAGTACTGCTAGTGTAAATTAGAACTGCTAGTATATGTTAGTACTGCTAGAGTAAAGTTAGTACTGCTGGTGGAGAATGAAGAAAATATTTTAAGTAGTTACTACTGCTTGTACACAGTTAATGCTGCCAGTGTATAAGTTACTGCTGCTAGTGTTCAGAGTTAATGCTGCTGGTACAAAGTTACAACTGCTAACAGAGTTACAACTGCTAATGGATAAAGATTGATTGAAGATAAAGATTGCTTATGTGATAAGTATGAGATATTTTTGTAAAAAATACGTATAAGTTATTTGTTTAGAAGATCGTGATAATTTAGGAAAATATTGTAAGCCAGTTAGGACTCCTTGGTGTATAAAAGGAGGTCCTAGAGCATAGAGTTACATATCTAGAAATCTTTTCATTGTTCTGTCAATCTATTCGTAGCTTCAAGGTTTTGTAACCCTAACACTATTAAGAGTGTTCGTATTATATTGAGGCTGAAAGTTTGGTAAAGTGTTTGTTATTAATCTTATTTATTATTGTTTCATTGAAATTCTTCTTAGTATCATTGACTAGATTCCGCATAGTCTTTGATATTCACAATCAAAGTTTCTATCATAGTTGTTTTGGATTTATTCAATACAACTTAGGCTTATACAAGCTAAGTAAGATCTATTCTATTGGGATCAATACATTACCCATGAGTTGAAGTAATGTATCTCTGAATTGTTTAACTTTGATTCCAGTGTATTCAACAAAATACTTGTTTGTCATTTGACTATCATAATCCAAAGTAAACTGAGAATTAATGAATTGCTGAAACTGTCTATTGATCACCCAAAAGGCTGCAATGGATCTATCTTCTTGAAATTCTTCTTTATCAAGTTGCTTTTGTAGTTCATCTACGTTGAGAAGCATCGTACTTGTGAAAGTATCATCATCTTGACTAAAGAGTGACATGAATGCCCGTTTGAATCCATGTTCGCTGCGAGTGCCTTTTAAGTCTTCTTTAGAAAGAACTTGAAGGTATGAATGAAGAGATCAAAAATATGCCATGCATCTTTCTTTTGCTTTTGACATCTTGTATTTGATTGCATGTACATCTTTTGTTGCATAATCCAAGCTGCTTTCATTTACTGATTTGCTGGATGCAGTATCTGAATTACTGTTTTCTTTCTCAGAGCAAGTGTTTTCCATGACTATTGAATCAACTTTCAATGCTTGAACTGTATTTGACTGAACTTCTTGTGTTAGCAACTTCTTTTCATTCAACAATTACTGAATCTCTTGTTGACGAAGAATTGTCTCAGCATGTATTTCTCAATGAAATCCATGTGAAGGATCATTGATTTATTGAAGGATTGATCCATCAAATCTTGTATATGTATGAATGCTCTTTGAATTCTGAATTGAAAGCATTTACAAACGTTGTTTTGAGTTTTGTCAAAATTGTCTTGCAATCAGTCTGAGGAATTATTTCTTTGGTAAGATGTTGTTCTAGTAAATCCAAGTCTTGAGCGAATGTTCTTTTGAAGAATAGCATGCTTCAAAATCTTGTAAAGTATCTATGAGAAACTTGAATTGTGATTGAATTGCTCGAATACTTTTCATGCATCCTTCTGATTAAAGTTGTGCCTTCTCTTGAAGTCGTTGGAGCTCTTGGTCTTTAGAAACTGAACACGAAGAAACTGTGTCTTTCGTTTCCATTGTATTGAATTTGTTGCGAATGAATTATGGATCTTAAGTAGATAAAGTGATTGTTGTTGTGATTGTTGTTGTTTGAGTTCACGAGATTTTACAATTCTATGACTTAAACCGAGAAAAGAATAATCTTTTACGGGATTTTACTAAATCAAGAAGAAACCGTGAAAGAATGATGAATTGTTGTGAAATCATTGTTGACGTTAAAGAACTTGAGCTTAATTAACAATTTATAAAAAAAACTAGAATTAAGGACTAATGGTGAAAATGATTAAAACTAAAGGGCTAAAATAAGTAAGAATGTTGAAAAACAAAGAATTAAAAGTGAAAACTGTTTGAAAAAAACTTAAGGTTAAAAAATGAAAATTGTGTAAAATAAAGTGAAAATGTAACTCCAAATTTCTAAATAACTTTTTCATATCAAATTCCCACGTTTATTGCACTGCTTTATGTCATTTTGATACTTAATTCGTTTATATTCTGTATTTTAGGTAATTTTGGCAATGGAACGGAAAAGATGCGGAAAAACGGCTTTTTATATCAAAATCCGCATTATTCATGAGTTACGGCGTAATTGATAACATGATTACGCCGTAACCAGTTATTACATGTGAAATTATGCTGACGATGAAGTTACGGCGTAACGACAACAAGAGTTACGCCGTAATTGATCACTTATTACGAAGATTTGGAAGATCAATTAATTATTACGAAGATTCGGTGCTGACGATGCTTTACGACGTAACATCCAATATGGTTACGCCGTAATCTTTTATTATGTAAATTATATGGTTGCTGACTAAGGGTTACGGCGCAACGAGATTTTTAGTTACGCCGTAACCAACATTATCTCTAAAAGAAGGAAAGCCGCGTCAGAAGTGTTACGGCGTAACCAAGTATTGGGTTACGCCGTAATGTGTGACTCATCACAGGGACGAAAATTGTACAAAATATTAAAAAGTTTCACTTCTCACCATGAAGTTCAAGGGCCGAAGTCGTACATTACCCAAACCTATATTTTACAATAAATATGACTTATTAGAATGATTTTATTCATTCATTCATTGGTGGAGCCTCCTAGTGTGCGACGAACAGAAGAAGAAGAAAAGAGAGAGCAGCCTACCTGGTTGCTTAATTCGGGTAAAGGGGTTAGCCATGGGATCCAACTAGAAGATCGAGAGCATTATTTCAGCATGATTTGTACATGATTCCTCAACAATTACAGTTTGATGTCAATTAATTATTTTTAATAATTTATTTGGTCTCGGCTTAATTTGTTGATGCTTGATATTTATTATGTTTAATTTTACTCTTGTCATTTAATTTATTAATTATTCCTTGGTTAATTATTTTTGATCTCTTTGTCTCACTATTGTTTCATTAGATATTCCTTGACTATCGTGTAACCCTGGGATTTGGTATTACAGGCGGTTTGGACCTAGCTTGCCCCATAATTAGATTATCTAGTCAATAGGGATCCAATGGGTACTAGGGAGGATCCATAACTCCTTACATGGTGTAGGAACTAACCGGTCACCACACTTATCACTTAATATACTTAAAAAACACATGAACTCTTTCAAAGAGGGTTAATAATCTTTATATATTATTAGATATGTTTTGGGAATAGTTGAGATTAATCACTGAAACCTGGATAACCTACCTCCCAGATGATTTGGGACTGATTTGGAATCACAGAGAGTATATGACTCATTTATATTGCATATTCAAGTCTATCTGACCTTAAAATACCACTATAAATCAGGAATTACATTGCACTTGAGATCAAGATAATTTAACTTTGGATATTTAATTAAGTTAAATGAGTTCATCTGCTTAGTAGTTTTCCACTATACCAATTCCATTGATTGAATAAAACCAGTTTAATTCCTTTCATTTATTCTCTTAAAACTTAATCAGCTTTAAAAACGTGACACTTTAAACTCAGATTTATTTCCACCCTTTAGCTCTTGGGACGACCTCGGATTTACAAAAAGTACACTACTCACGATCAGGTTCTCTGCCCATTAGTGCGTTTGTAAGGTAAAATAAGTTTTATAAATTTAAAACTTGGTAAATAAATATTTAAAAGAAAATACGCATCAAGTTTTTGGCGCCGCGCCGGGGAAGCTAATAGGTTCTTAATTCGTGGTTTTGTATATATTTTATTTCAGTACATTTACTTTCTTGTAAGAGCACAATCTACTGTTATCTCTTGTTTGATTTTTAGGGTACATGAAAATGGAGCCTGGCATTGAGAACATGACGATATGCGAGTACCTTGAGTATGAAGCTACAAAAGGAAGGAGATTATGGGATGATGTTCGATCCAGAAGAATTCGAACACATTATGATGAGACGGATTTTAACTCTTTTCACCGGAATAAGAGTAATATTTTTTCTATCCGTATTCTCATTACTTACCTACTCCACCTGATCAACCTTATCCTAAGAAATACTTGAGTATTACCAAGGGTAACAACCAATGTGACTGAAATACTGATATCGCCGGAATATAATCTATACGTTACTAAACAAGGCCTAAGAATGAATCTACTCAGTAATCACTCCTATGGTTTCACACCCTATTTTTTTGCTAAACCACAACACACACCTAACACTAGTAAGAAGGATTCCGACTTTGATAAAATCTTGGATGACTTATTTAGAACAGGAGCCAAAAACATGAAGCGAATGGGGCATGATATAGTTCAAGATAGTATTTGGGAACATGATGATGATTCGGAGGAAGATCAGGAGGAAGATGGTGATGATGGGGATACTTTTGATATGTGGGATATTACGGTCGAGGACGTAGAACGGATTAAGAAACTTTTTAACGTCCCTGATGAAATAGACGAAATAGTACAACCTTTGATCCTAGAACCCATTCACACCACACCACCTAACGATGATTATGTAGCACCGGCTACTAAATCAATTTTGGATGACTTGTGGAGACGAATTAAGAGCGAGATCTCGAATGTAAACATGGTGAGACGAGGCTAATTTTAATCCTACTAAGGATTTAGCATTTGATTATGGTGTAACGTGTGTGAAATATAAATAAAAACCCATTTTAGACTTGGATATGGTGTGGCTTGGTAGTGCTTGTTACGGCGTATTTAGGTCTGAAACACCAAAAATAGTTTGGGTATTGCTTGAACCTTAAAATTTTATTCATGAGTCGAGTATTTGCTAAAAATGTATGCTCCTGTTCTATTA
This sequence comes from Tanacetum coccineum, assembly GCA_026074375.1. Lineage (NCBI taxonomy): Eukaryota > Viridiplantae > Streptophyta > Magnoliopsida > Asterales > Asteraceae > Tanacetum > Tanacetum coccineum. The sequence continues at coordinate 39,674 of BQNB010019114.1, forward strand.
CACTTTTGATGCACGGGTTTGTTAGTGTGTATGATTGAGCAAATTATGAACAGGTTAAGGAGATCTTGGTGTAACAGCCGAGATGATAAGAAGATTGGACATGTATGGAGATGTCCAATTAAGCCTATTGTGGAGGCTTGAGTCTAACTTAAAGACTCGGTTTAAAAGAAAAGTGCTACTCGGGAGACAACCCGACCTATCCTTTAGCTCATTTCAATTTCTGCATTTTAGTTGGTTTGTATGTTTTTCACTTGTTTTTTCAAGTTCAGCATAAAGGAGGGTAAAATCAAGACCGGCTCGACCCAAAATTGTGTGGTGAATGTAGCAATTGTAGCAGTAGTCACGGCGTAACACCTAAGGTTACGTTGTAACCACATCAATTACGGCGTAAACCTTTCCATGGTTACGCCGTAACAACTAAATTAAAATTTTCAAAAATTATCACTTAATTATAGCGTAACCACCGAGGTTACGCCGTAACCTCTTTCTGAAAATCTAAAAAAATCAAGTTTTTAAACATTTCTAAACCGTGTATATAGGTAAATGAACTTTGTGGGTATATTCTCTGGAAACCCTCACGAGACTTCACTCGTCCACTTGGGCCACCACGTGGTTTAAAAGGCTTGTTGCATATGTTAAATGCAACCGTGATTCCTACAAAAGTGAGTTAGGTTTATTTGTATAGTTTTGTATATTTTGTGCTATTATGCTTTTTGTCTAGGTTTATGCTTTTGGTATTAGTCTTTCTTGCAGTTATACAGGTAATGCACAGGATGAGGTGCTAGGATACTAATCAAGCTGCAAGGAAGCATCCAGAACCGTCTTGGTTGAATGTTATTTGGATGATGAAGATGTTGCCTGTAATGAAGGATGTTGCTCTAAGAAGAAAACTTGGATCATTGCTTTGAGCATGTCGTCTCTTCATATCACTGAGCAAATCCAAGGGAGTAATCTGTTCCATTTCTAATCCTTCCTATTTAAATTTTATATGCTTATGTTTGACTCAAGTGGGGGGAAGGGATTAGAAATAAACACCCATTTGATTATACTTGCCTTGATTTTTCTAGTTTATTTTGAAAAATGTTTCATTAATAAAATTTTGACATTTTTTTCATTACTTAACTAGTTAAGACTATACTGAGCACACATACCTTATTATTTAATTGTGTGAGGATAAGCCTTTCCGTTTTCCCCTTATACATAAATCTAATAAAATAAGTGTGCTGGTGGCTGTAGTAGACTTTAAAACTTGGTCTGGTATATCTTTTTGAGGCCACAATAATGAGCATTACACCTAGTGTAATCGGTGTAGCTGTGATAAAAGGCAATTTTAGGATTAACCCCAAATAGCCCATCCATGTTATGTTTGTGTATATTGACTTTTCATACTGATTAGTCAAACCCCCCATGTTAAACCCCTTGTTGCACTCATCTTTAGTGCAAGATACCCCTAGTACAACCTGTTGAACTTTTCCTTTCATTTTGTAACCCAATATATGTTGTTTCGTTACACCTATCACCTTAGCCTACCCTGTAGTTTATTAGTCCATGATCGAGGAGTTGTTGGTTAATTTTGGGTTTTACTGGTAGAAGTTACGTGGTAAGATAGAGGGTATTTAAAGAAAATACGGGTTTTGAAGACAGTTGATCTCAAGCGGGGAGACGCTCGTGTATATATGTGTCTGTATTGTGATTTATTGTATCGTTGTCTTGCATTAAAAAAAGAGAATAAAGAATGCAAGCAAGTGTTTATTAGTTGATCGTCATCAGTTTATTTGTCGTGTTGTGGTAGTATTTCCGCCTTGTCCAGCCGACGATAATTCCGTCTTTCACAGGTAGTTCTATCTCTCATTTCTATTCTATTTGCCGATAATTCCGTCTATTTGTACAATGAGGGCATTGTACAACTCAAGTGGGGGGAAGATAGAAATGAGGTATTTGGTGAGATTATGTGTATTTTGGCCCAAATTTTCAAATTTTTTTAGCAAGTAATCATTGATGATGAAGGCCGAGTTAATGCATCACACTACATTTTATATGCATTAACTCGTGTATGGTGAAGACCCCTTGACTCTTGACCCTCGTTTTTACCTTATGGGATTTGAATGCGACCAGTGACGGGGAGATTATGGACTTAGGAAACTATTTATTTTGTGTTTTTATTTAAACAACAATTACCCTATATTATTCTTTGTCCTAACCCGTTGTTAAACACGAATGAGGATGAGATCAAATCACGCATATTTATTCTGTCGTTACGGCCATGTATGTGTAATTCAACCACCTTGTTGGTGTGGTACTTTGAGTGAAATATTGTTTAAATGATCAAAACCCCGTAAGCCTTTATGTTGTGTCAACCCATTTGCCTTTTTGAACAGTTGCATCTAAACTCTAGTGGTGAAGCTTAGTATCCTGGCCAAGCTTATGATAGAATACTCGCCATGACTGAGCAGTTGAGTGATCAACAAAAACGGAACACATAGATTAGTGAGAGTATGAGTATGATTCATTTTTCCTTTCGTGAGGTGCTCGGTTTAGAATTTTCTAGCATAAGTGATTTTTAAATTCATATCTTCCTTAAAAAACTAGGGAGGTATCTTTATGAGAATTATTTAAAAGGTTTCACTTGAGGGCAAGTAGAAGTCAAGTGGGGGGATATTTGATAACATCAAATATTTAATACTTTTTCATATCAAATTCCTACGTTTATTGCATTGCTTTATATCTTTTTTGTACTTAATTCGTTAATATTTTGTATTTTACGTAATTTGGGCAATGGAACGGAAAAGATGCGGAAAAATGACTTTTTATATCAAAATCCGCATTATTTATGTGTTACGGCGTAATTGACACATTGGTTACGCCGTAACGTTGCTGACGAAGGAATTACGGCGTAAACGTCTTTGGGTTGCGCCGTAATCAGTTATTTATCATGAAGATTTGGATACTTTGAATACAATCATTTATTTAATATGAAGATTCGGTGCATACGAGGCTTTACGGCGTAACGTCCCATATAGTTACGCCATAATCATTTATTATGGAAATTATATTGTTGCCAACTAAGGGTTACGGTGTAACGTGATTATTTATTACGCCGTAACCGAAATTATCTAATAAAGAAGGAAAGCCGCGTCAGGAGTATTACGACGTAATCGTGTATTGGGTTACACCGTAAAATCACAGGTACCAATGTTACACAAAAGTTATTATATTTCGGGAAATAATTATAAAAGTGCATAATGATGATGGACCAATTATGGCAACACCTAAACTTTGCATTCATTATAAAAAGAATGAATTGAATCATTCTTAAGGACCATTCTCGTACAGTGGTGGTGGGCCGACAAAAAAAGAAAAGGAAAAAAGGTGTACGCAGCGGCAGTTGGGGCAAACCCTTCGGGGTTTGCCATGGCGTTCGACTAGGGGATCGAGAGCATTAATTTCGCACAACTTGTAATTATACTTCAACTTTTAGTGGTCAATTTAATTATATTATTTTGGCTTATTGGATCCATCCATATAATTGTTGATGTTATTTTTATTAGTTATGTTTTATTATTTGTTCTTGGCATTTAATTATTTTAATTATCTTATGATTATTATGTTATGATCTCGTTGTTTTATCGTTTTCTTTATTAAGTTTTATGTTGCATAATCTTGATGTTAGTCTTAGATCTGGATTGCGAGAACGCTAAGTGCAAAGTTACCCACTTCACCTGGATGTTCTCAATTCTCCAGTCGTAGTATCCATATACATTGGAGGTTCGATGTATACCTATGACATCGGTCTCTTGATCTTGGAACTAAAATTAAGTATTTTGCAGCTTTAGCACCGGTTTAATTATAATTCAGCTTCGGCCCTTACTCTCGTAAAGAAGTAAGCTTTTACCTTTGTTCAATCACTCTGGTAGAAGGCGCGACCTGCATTCGAGTCGCGGTTGGGTTAACATTTAACCATATGAGGAATTTTAAGATTGCGACAAGACATTGCACTAGAGATCATAGTAATTAATTGCGTTCTTCCTTTCTAGTTGTTCACCACTATTCCAAATCCCTTTTCGACAAGCTAGGCTTACCACCAAAACAACTAGACAATAATCTCAAATACTCAAACATGTTTTCTTTCCTGCTTTCTTAGGTAGAATAATAAAATCAATTAGATGATTAGAGACACAAACCGTTCTTTGGGTCGACACCCGTACTTACCAATCACTACACTATACACGATAGGGTACACTGCTCTTTAGTGCGTAGGAATAGTTGAAGGTGGAGTGATATGCCTTAGTGAATAGTGTATATTATAATTTGACATTGGAGTACCACATTTTAATTTCACTGAATGTTTTTGGATACATAAAATTGACATTTATGAGATGTACCTAAAAACATTAAAATGCTTTGGTTTTAAAAGCTCCCCCTCAAAAATTGATTCACTTGTTACGATGACATTTTTGAGAAGTATTTTAGCAATTGTACCACTTATAAACATTGAATATTATACCAATTGTTAAATATATTGAGAAAGGGAGTGTTGAACACACAATTTTTACAAATACGACTTATTATGGTAAGATACCACAAATTATATTGTAGACAATTTGACATTGAAAGTTCTTTTTAAAAAATTGTATTCAATGATTTTTTAAAAACCGAAAGAAGATTTCTCTTCTTTTGCAAAAGTAAGTGCACTGAAGCGTACACTACCCTAAGACAGTTGGGTCTGGGTCGTAATCTGAGTTGATTACAAACCGTTGGCTTTCTAATGCTTCTATCATGGTTTTCATATACAAGCCATTGTCATGAGCTCAAAACTTTATATGTTTTGTTAAGTCACCCAAGACCTAAGAAATTTGACTTTCTCGTTGACAGGATAAGTTATCTTAAAAGATACACTTTCCTTACAATTAGGTCCGAGTTATGTACTGTGTTAGTGCAAATATTACGATATTTAATCTATACAATCTCTTTATGTTTTGTTGATGACAAACATGTAACTTGTAATACGTAACATAAAGTGCACAAGTTACTCGTAATCACAAATTATCAATGCATACTTGCATCTACATCTCTCGACGTCTCAAGTCTGCATCAACACCGACATTTGTTTGCACCCGACGTAAATCACATAAGGTATGTACAAACAACATTAAACTTGTAGGATGATCAAAGAAATAAGTTTTTGTCTTAAACTTTATATTTTTATAAATATAACAAAACTATTTCTCAAAAATTATTTAGACAAATTATTTTTGAATTATAAAGAAATGTTTTATTTGGTAATTATTTTGAATTTCAAAATCTGGTCATTTCCCCCTAAAACAAGTGTCACTTTCACCAGATAAACATTTCACCACAAGAAGACCCAAAACACATAAGCTTCTGTCGGGGCGGCCTCAATAAAAATAGGCCGGTCCCCCCGGCAGTCCACGTAATATATTGGTGCCGCCATTTCAGACAGACAATTTTTAGCTTCCTATAAATAGAGGGTCATTCAATATTTTCACAACCTTTTTGCATGATTTTTTCAATTCTTTTCTCTCTCTGGATCTCACTAAATCTCTCTACTCTTTGATCATTACAATTGTTTAAATCTTGTTTAAGGTGGATCCAATTTCTATCTTTCCTTCTTTCCTCAAGTGCAAGAGAAAGAACTTCGGTCATCTTCAAGATCCAAAGTTATGTAGTCTAGTTAGTCTATTTATAACATTTGTTACATATAGATCGAGTCCATGTTTTTTAGTCTTTAGTAGTGTGTAGATCTAAATGATGTATATATATTGGATGGGTTGATTGTAGGTTGGTTAGTATTTTAGGCCTTAAAATACATTGGTGAAGTGGTAGATTGGTTCTAGCTAAGATTAGGACTCGACATCTAGCTTAGTGTCAGAAAATATTATAAGCAAGGCTATAAGGTTTTCTCTGCCGAAATGGAGCTTGTTGATTAGAAAAGTAACTCTCGCGTTGGATACTCGGGGAGTGAAGTAGGGTGAAGAGGAGCTTCGTGACCGAACCACTATAAATCATCGTGTCCAGTTTGCATTTCCTTTTACTTATCTCTTTACGCTTTTATTTACTTTATCGCTTTACTTTTATATTTGCATTGTGTTCATGATTGTGTTGATAGTTGCATATATTATGTTACTTGTGATTATGTAGTACTTTGTAGTTAATATCGTGGTTGAGCTTGTCTTGTTAAGATATGCCTAGTGGTTGTAACTATATTATCAACACTTTTCATATTGCGTTTAACTTGAACGGTGATTTGATACGAAAGATCTAGTACAAAAACATCTGTTGGAGGCGGTCCCTTAAATCAGGCGGCCCCTTGATTTATCCAGGAGGTCCCCCATATATTTATGGGACCGCCGGCAGTGAGTTCTATAATGACTAATCTAAAGTTTTTATAAAGGAAACGTATTCATCCCCCTCTACGGTTTCCACAATTGGTATCAGGAGCCACGTCACTCTAGTTTTCAAAACAAATGGTTTTTAAAATAGAGTACGATCCATGTATCAAATTACCCATTAATGGGAATGAAATATGAAAAGTGTTTTGTTGCTTGATTCATACTAGTTTTGTTGTTAGATATACTTCGTATAATAGCTTGAAGGAAAATCTTTTAAAAAGAGTTTGGAAATGTCAATATATATTTTCTATTCGTAAGAGTAGAAATGACGTCTAAAACACGTATTTTATGTGCCGAAACAACTTTCTAAAGTCCTACGTCAGTCCATTAAGTCACCAAATGATTTTATACAAAAAACGTGGTTTGGGGTCACTGGTGGTGGTCCCCTAAATGTTAGGGCAGCCCCCAAATATATCTGGGGGTCGTCACCTTTATAAGGGTCGTCTATATGTTTTAGTAGAATTTGGCAAACTTCGAAAAATCATATAAAATCAACCGTAAGTCCGTAGAAGTCGTGTCACCTGCCATTTTAAAGATAATTGAGTATACTTTCATTTAAAAATACTTCCAAGACTTAGTTTCAAACTTAAATAAGTCAAAAATACAATATACTACATAGTGGTCAAAACGTTGTGTTTCGTTTTAACATAAAACTTGTATTTTACCTCTCCCTTCAAGTCGGGCATTTCTAGTCAATGTATCTTTGAAAAACGGTATATTTATCTTTTCAAAACATTGATATTGATTAATTTTTCTAAATGGGGAGGGAACTATTTTTTTTAAAATAAAATCAAGCTAAGTATACTTCGTTGTATCTAATACACAAAACAACGACAAATATCCTTATGTGTATAATAGATGATTATGTGTGTTTACTTGAGTTTAACTTTGTTAATAGATATTAATAAGTAATCATTGCTACTTGTAATTGAGCTACTTATATATCTAAACACATATGCCATGTACACTATTTATTTGTTATTAGTTTTTCGGATTATGCCTAATAGGAATTACGCTAGATTTCTTGCTTTAAGTTGCAAAATTATTTGTGAATTACATATAGGCATAGATCGCTATATTTACAAGTGTTATATAAACATCTTGTAAATTATTTTGAGTGTAGTAACTTACTTAGGAATACAAGTTTAATAGTGTGTCAAGCGTGTGGGAAAATCTTGTCATAAGATCACATGTTAAAACCCGTCACCAAAATATTTCTAACACGTTAACTTTCTTCCAACAAGAAGTCTAAATCTTTTTATCGTCTTGACTTGTTTGACCATGGGTTGGTTAAACAAAATAAAAGATTTTACTAATACATTAGTAATTAAGAAAAAGAAAATGTATTTTTAAACTTTGCTTGTGCTTGCATTGTTCCAACTCACACACATAATTACATTCTTTTTATAAACATATAGTATTTTATAAAAGATGTGTGTTGTATAAAAATGGTTAGGAAAATCATTTATATACTTATAAAATGTCAAAAACTATGCATACTATACATAACAACAAATAGTTTTTTTCTTCTTTCGCACAAGCAAAATATATGACAATCTTGAAGTAAAAAATTTAACTTGTCATTATTCATCAACCTCACCTTCCAACTAGTCTTAGAATTAATGGAACACACTATGAAAATCTTTATTTGTTTTCTTTTAAAAAGAGTGTCCGTGAGGGTCAAGAAAGATTTTGAATATACATCAATTCATTATTCAAATTATGATTGATATTATTATCAAATCTAATTGACAAGTTTTCAAGTATGGACAAGAAATCGGATTCTTATTTGTCTAGCTTTAAGATTATATCAAAATGTAACAAGAGATATTATCTTAAACCTACATACTCAATCACACTTGATTGATATGAAAATAACTACATTCTTTTCTAAGACGATAAGAATATGCATCGGATCATAACTCACACTTGTGTAAATGATGTCATATTGAGTCTACTTGTCCAATAGTTGTGTTTCAAATATTTGGCAAATATATGCATAAAATACACAATGAAGTAGGATTAACGACTTGAATGTTTTATCCAAAATATTCAATTAATTTACCTTGCAATGCATTTGGTAAAGTCGTCAATTCTAAAAAGCCAAACATGAGCAAACGTACAACATATGTAACTTTGCTCAAACAATTCAAAAGCACAACTCAAAACTCAAATTCTATTCTCATCAAAACTTTCTCTTACTTAACAAAATAGGCATACTATTTCTTCCTCACCAAATGAGAACCCTTTAACCATCTAAGGTTAGGACTAGGAATAATTAAACATATTTAAAAACCATTTTTGTGCTTTCTTTCAATAAGTGATCATAAGAAGATTTTGAATATGCAGATGATTATTATTCAAACGATAATCAATCTCATCATTCAATCTAATTACAAAATTAGAATATGAACATGAAATTGAGACTAGGATTTTCTAGATCACGAAAATATCAATCAAATAACCATAGATATTTATCTGTGTCTACATGTTTAACCATCCTTGGTTATTACATGAAATCACGAAGTCGATTGCAAGACAACAAGATTAGTCATCGAATTGCAATTCACACTTGCAATGAAGATGTTTCATTGAGTCTAAAGTGTTTAAATGTTGTGTTATTAACTTTGGTCAAATTATACATACTAAACTTAACACACTCTAAGTAGGATTGACGACTTATGAATTTTCATCGAGAAACTCATAAGTACTCCAACTTGATAAGCAAGTCTTGGATGTCATTTCTGAAAACTCAAACCAAGAACCCTTATAACTTATATAAGCTTCTCCTAATAACCTAATTTCAAAACCATCTCCTAAATAGTGGGAAAATGATCCTTGTTTAAATTTAGCACCACCACAGATCGATGGATCCTTCGTCTTAGATTCATCTTTGGTTTAGGTAAATCTGCCCTATGGCATTAGATTTAAAACATATTCTTCTTTTGAATATTTTTCTTAAAAGTCCAACATACATGTAACTAACCTTTAGTAAATCATTATTATTTATACAAAAAACATTCACAAGATCTATTAAGGTAAATAACCTTAATTCGATTTCTTTCATAAAAGACATGCAAAGGTGTGTTCTTTAAACACTCTCATTATAGAGCATTACACATTGTCACTCTTAAGCATACTCCTAGATCCTAGATGACTCATTCTCTCTTATACCTACAAAAACTTGCTTTATCTCTCATTTAACCTTTGAATTCCACACATCTTGATTAGGATAATGTGAACCGAAATTAAAGCATGTTAGTTGAGTCATGTTAGGCCCTCTATGAAAAGACAATACAAATTTTATCTTTGCTACACTTCATTAGGCAAATATAGGAATTTTATTTTGTCTAATATGAGAATGACTACTGGAGAATCTATTGCACTAGAAATTCAATTTGACCTAACGATTGAATTGCTTCCAAAAGTAAAGTTGGGTTCGTGGTATAACCCGTAAAAATGGTCGTGTTTAGCCTGAATTAAGCACCACTAGTGATAGTCTCATATGAATTGTCTAATTTGATTAAATGGCTCTTCCTAAATATGGATAATGATAGTCTACATCGATAGACTTTGTATTTTATTAGGAGTGCACACTAAGCAAGTAGAAATTAGGCTTCTCCTTAGTCGATCTAGACTACTTGCATCTCACATATGTGCTTTGAAGTTTCAATATGATAACTTGCTCCCATGTAATGCAATTATATCCCTTCATGATTATCTTGATGCTCAACGTCTATTTGCTTAGCTATTAAATTCATATTTATTATAAAGGCGTTTGTTTTTTTCTAGCAATTTAAATAAAATATCTCTTAGCTTATCTATATAACACATGCTTCTAAATGCTAAATGCTAACATGTTTTACATGATGATTACATTTAAAATTATCATGTTTTGTTTGCGTCATCTTACATGACTTACATGTTAATTATGCACCTACACTATGTTAGGTTGATGTATGCAAAATAAGGTTTAGATGTCATATAGTCTTGCACATTAATCTTGTTGATTATTGTGTCGATGCATGCTTAGATAAACTTGCATACTTATATCTATATGTCTTATACATCTAGGTATATATTTTCTCACACTAGAATATTTTTCTTCTTCGCGTCCGTGTCACAATTCTAAAATGTTAAAAGAGTCGTAGAATGGTCTTAAATCTCCTAGAGTCTTCATTCTTATAATCCTTTGATTATCATCTCGCTTTCTTCCAAATAATCCACTCTTTCATCAAGAAAAGACTAGAGACAAATCTAACACTCCTCCAAGTAGGTTTGATAACTTAAATATTTCATCTGAAATATTTAAGTATTCTTAACTTACGATCGCAAACATTAAAGGTCATATCTAAAAATCCTTATTCAAGCTTTTTAACAACATAAGTTGAAACGCTTTTCTTTCTCTCCAACGAAGATATTCTTTCTCTTCGACGAAAATATTCTTTCTCTTTGATGAAAACACTCTTTTTCTTTCGATCACACCTCTTCCTTCTCACTCAACCACGCCTATTCAACCATAGAGATGGCTAATCTCTTTCCTCCACTATTTCTACTACCACCTTTAAGACAACCGTATACCTCGTCTTGTGATTGTTCTATGAACATTCGCAATGCTCAAGAAGAGCTACATAACTTTTTGAGTATAATTTATTGTACGTTAGCCACCATCTGTCTTGACATTGTCAAGCTTGTCGTCTCTATCTTCGTTTGTTTTCTTCTTTATTATTATTATTATTATTATTTCCGCGTATGAAACATACCGAAGATACGTCACCATTTCCTTCAAGACAATGTGGAGTTTGATATAACACCTTAGATCGTTTAAGACTAGAGAATGATTAGTTCTCATCTAGGATAATGATAACACATATTGAATATTTGCACAGCAGACTTAATAAGGAACGAATCAATGTTATCACAAGGTTTTTTTTATTCAACACAGCCCCAATTCTATATGATCAAATCATGGAACGGTTACCAACATATAACAGGAATCAAATGATCCTTGGGGCTACATCATAAATGTCTATACTTTCTACTAACTATCTAACTAACTAATATTGTGTACACACATACACGTTTGCTAGACTCTCATTGGAAGCCTGTGTTTTCTGAGATGCTAAAACTATGTGTATATGATCTCTGTATATAGAGAGATCATGACTTACAAAGGAAGCTAACTAAAATAGATAAGGATACTAAATCATTTAAATCTTGATCAATATCTTCTACAATCTTTATGTTCTCCACCAGCTTGTAGAATTCCATTGTAAATGAATTAGTCCCTTGTTGTTTCATTCGTCTTCATTTAAGCATATGTAGTTTTGTAATCATCAATTCAATAAACCCAACAATCTTCCCCTATTTGATATTACAAAACTATCTCCATGAATGAAACAATCTTCAATGCTTCCCCCTAGACTTATGACTTCCTTGAATATGCCACCACACATAATAAGCTGCAAATCAATAAACCTGTAGTCTTCTTCCCCTTTTTATAATAATCGAATAGGGGTCTTCTAGAGATATGCAACTTAAATCATAACAGCTACAAATCATATACCACAACTACTAATCCATCCTTCTAATGACTCAAATTGCCCTCCATGACGCCCAATTAAGAAAAATGAATATGAGCAGTAGAAATATAAACTAGCAGTAGTAATAAAGATTAGCAGTAGTATCGAAACTCTTCCCCTCAAGTGGTGCATGTAGATGGTTAAACATGTTAACAATAAGCTTCCCCTGAAAAATATGTTAACCATCTCTTGAATCTCAAACTATGTAGGCTCTACGTAATGATCACTGAAGAAGAAAACTGAGTATAACGAACTTGATGAAGAAGTAGAATATCCCAAACTTATGTCTTATGTCTTGTTTATCCACGTGACGTTGAACTTATACCGAAACCAAGAAATATAAGTAGACCGCAACCTCTTGACAAAATCCTCATCCTCTATAATGAGACACTGAGCACAATAACGTAACTCCTTTAAGTGATAGCGAATGTGAGCATTGAGCACCATAAGAAAAATCACACATTGCTAGATTTTGCAAGTCTTCGTCAACACCATATAAAACGAACAAGTTATCTTCAAAGTGTAACACCCACTTTAAGATATGATAAGAACACGCACTCGTGAAATTCAACTACAACATCAAATAAGTGATAATCAATCGTCTTCGTAATCACATCTTCAATAAATCCTAAAAATAATAGCCATATAACCAATAAGAATAAACTATTGTGAAAAATAGTTCTGTCCAAGATCCAAACGTGTGTGTCAACCGATATCAATCAACGCCAGCAGTATTAACAATTCCAAATACGAACCAAACCTTCTTTCTTCATAGATTCGACACAAAACATAACCTTGTAAGATCCTAGATCAAGAGCCCCATGGCTCTGATACCAATTGTGGAGTTTGTTAAGACTCCTTAGATCGTTTAAGACTCGAGAATGATTAGTTCTCATCTAGGATAATGATAACACAGATTGAATATTTGCACAGCGGAATTAATAAGGAACGAATCAATGTTATCACAAGGTTTTTCTTTTATTCAACACAGCCCCAAATACTATTTGATCAGAATAGATCGGTTACTCTTAACTAGTAACAGGGATTTAACAATCCTTGAGGCTAAACACTATAGACGTCTATCTTTTCTACTCTACAATACAAACACACGCCACACCTTTGGTACACACAGACTATACTAGTCGACTCTCATGTGTTTGTTTTAACCTATGTCTATGATCTCTTTATATAGGAAGAGATCAAGACTTACAAAGGAAGTAAATCAATTAGATAAGGAAACTATTTAAATCTATTTAAATATTTCCTAATCTTTATCTTGAAGATCTTTGACCAAATCTTCCATCATTTGTAGATTAAGTAAATCAATTAGATAAGGAAACTATTTAAATCTATTTAAATCTTTCCCAATCTTTATCTCTTTATCTTTATCTCGTTTTGACCAAATCTTGGTCAAGGCTTTACATGGAAACTATTTAAAAGATATTAATGAGTTTGACCAAATCTTTATCTCTTCATCTTTATCTTTTTTTGACCAAATCTTTATTTTCTTCTACATCTTGTAGAATCTCATAATGACGACTTTGGTCCTTTTGTTTCCGTCTCGTTTCATTCGTGTTTTGTCTTATCAACTCAAATATAATTCCCAACACATTGTAAATATAATTTAGTTTTCCTTGATCATATTTAATTTTATGTGCATGTGTTCAATTATGTGCTAAGAATCCCTAGGTATTAGTATTGGAGGTGTTCTTGATGTTTAGATAAATTGTGATTATAGTATTGGATGGAGATTGGGCTTATGATGATGTTGTGATATTGCGAAAGTGTGTTTGGTTTTGTCGTCATGGGAATCGCTTTGTTGCTTGGGATGGATCGTGATGGTGTTGATCGAACTGTAAATTTGTGTTGAGTATTGCGGTCCATTGTGTGGAGTAAGAACTGAGCAGTCGAGACTGGGATGAGTCTCCAGTTTTTGGGTTCTTTAAATTATCGTCTCGGTAATGTGCCCGCTATTAGGATTGGTGATGGCTTCAACACATGTGGCGATTTTGTTGGTCATCTTCACTATGCTGTTGTTTGAAAATCGGCTTAAACTTGGGCAGTTAGCGTCTTGAGATGATATGAACCGAACAGTCCTTCTATATTCTGAATTTGGTTGTTATATTTAAGAAACGGTTGTTGAAGGAAGTTCAGGATCAACTTCGTGGGGTTAGAACGGTTAGGTAGGTTTTTTGAAAAATTATTTTGGGAATTTTGGGGTTGTTTCCACCTAAGGTTCGGGTGACTTTTCCATGATGGATTGTAGGTGTCACCAAGATTGTTTTACTCGGGCTTGAAGGTATACCACTTACCTCCCGTTTCATCGGTACGCAAGGATGCGTATTCAACAAAGGCTTGTTCGGGATCTTCCATACAATACTGAGTGCAAGCCACACAATCCAGTGGGTGAAGCGACAAGAGTCGTCTCAACCACAGGAGCGGCAGATGAAATAACAGGAGCAATAGTAGAAGTCTCTGGAGCAACCACAGAAGTAGAAGGAATAACAGTAGGAATATCACCAAAAAGAATAACCCGAGAGGGCGGTGATCCCACACTCTCATCCGAAGAATCAGAAGAAATAGCAATAGCTGAAGCTGCCATGATCTGCACAAGCAAAAGTTTATATAAATCTCCTTTATATGAAACCATGCAAGGCATAAAGAAACGATGAAATGAATGGCAAGGTAAATATGGCAATATATAATAGTCTCAAGTATATATAGAAATCTTATATATATGTATAGCAAGGATAGACAACACGTAAGCACAGATAGAGGCACATAGGATCACATACTGGTTATAGACCAGACCTAGTATAACTACCTGGTTCTCTATAACCTTGGCTCTGATTACCAATCTGTCACACCCCCAGACGGGGCCTGGACGGAATACGTGTCCGAGGGCGTGACGTCATAACAATCCGAACACAAAGCAATAAAGAACGACCACTAATCATGGACGTTTGAAAAATAGTTGTACTCGTTGCATAAAGAAAATAAATTTAAGTTTTACAACCGATCATATGAGAGTTAAATGTAGCGGAAGCATAATAAAGTTTGACAATGACAACGAGTATATAAATAGATAAGTCTTGAAATTGGCGAAGTCACATAGCACATAGACTCCATTTAGCATCAAGAATCAAGCCAAGCTAAGCACCTGAGAAAACATGTTTAAAACGTCAACATAATGTTGGTGAATTCATAGGTTTAAGTTAATACAAGAGTGGACCACAAGATTTCAAAACGTATGCGACTACTATAACAGATACAACATCACATAAAAAGTATTTACTGTTACGCTAAGCTCATGACACTGATGCTAATAACAACATGGCATATCATATCATGCCACATAGTATTCATGCCCTTAACTGGTGTCCCAAACCAAAGACCACCACAACGCACATCGACATGACATATATCCGTTTGTTCTTCGTTAAGTGGAACCAAAGCAGATAGGGATAATTAGTCCCAATAGATCTATTTACGCATTCGCGCTCACTTAACCAATCCAATTGGCCATAGGTGACTAACGGTTCATGATAGTTCGGGCAATAGTGGTTTGTAAGCAAACTTAGGCAACACATAAACATGTAAAACTCACGTTAAGAACTTGTGTCCAATTTTAAAAGCAAACAATGTTTCTCACCCCAAAGTATAAAGCATTTGAATATAAGTAAAACGTGGGGCTATAAACTCACCTTAAGCAAGTGGTGAATCGATAATCAACGAGGAATAAATAAAGCCGAAAGGTCCTACACGCGACCTAAATAAATGACGCGTCTTAGGTAAACGAAAGATAATCGAACTTGTACGATATGCTTTCAAGAGAAAAGACATCCATGTGTGTTTGTGCTTTAGTTTGTTTAATAAAGTATGACTAAATAAAAGTACAAAGTTTTTCGTTAAGTCTTGGCGCTTATCCAAAAATTACTACTTTTAGAAAGTTTCTATTTTAGGAATGTTTTTAGTTTCAATACGTTAATACCGTTCCCTATATTTGTTAAGTTTCCATATTTTCAAAAGGCGCTAACTAACCATAATCGCTAAACTTCCAAGTCCGATCCGCTAAGTTTTACCAAACTTACTATTTTTAGTAACTTTATCGCTTTTCCTAAAATATGTTAATAACGTCTTCAAATGATGCTAATATATATATATATATGTGTTACTATATGTTTCGCTAGAGTTTAGAAAGTCTAAAAATGTCCGAAAGTGTCCGAAAACCCCTTTTACTGTTCACATTAGCACACTATTCATTTGGTTTTGCCGAAAAATGTTTCAAGTTTCATTTGGCTATAACTTGGCCGTTTTAAGTCTGATTTTAAAGTGCGATATGTGAAAAACTATCTATTCGAAACAAGCTCTTCAAAAACTACTTTTACGCCTAATGAAAACATTTTTAGGTCGCTCAAAACCTCAAAACAATTTCGGGACAACAAGCACTTTTTGTCAAAAACGTAACCAAAATCCACCCAAACTTCACAATAGTGCCTAGTCTAGCCTAATCTCCGTTCACAACTAATCCACAACAAAACCACACATAAATCTAACCTAACCTCATCATATCTATTGTTGCAACCCACTTTTCAACTCATCTCACCATAGCTTATAAAACAACAAACATAATACTTCCATTTTTATAAAAGTTGTCAAGTTACTTTTATCATTTCTTTTTAAAAAGTAACACAAACACATGGACTCTTAAACTTGAACAATATTCATAAGAATAAAAGAAATGAAACAAGAGATGGGCCAAGAATGCTTACAAGAATGAAGAAACAAGTAGAGAACCACAAGATCTATACCCAAGATGACTAGATCTATAAAACCCACTTATAAAATTAGAAACCCTAATTTTATAATCTTGAGAAACCCTTGAAAATCAACCAACCAATACTTGGATCTACCTTAGAAACCCTTAGAAATGAACTTAGAATGTTTGGATCTTGAAGAGGATCAAAGAAAATGAAAACCCTAAAGAGGGTGTGTGTGCCGTGGGTTAGCAAGAAGAGAGGGAGAGAAGAGATTTTTGTTGTTGGCTTTGAAATGGAGTGATAACCCTAAGTCTTGATATGGCCTTGTATTTATAGGATTGTAAGTAGGGTTTTTAAGTGTGATATGAAGTACTAAGTGACCAATACACACCAAGGGTGTGTGTGTTGGTGGTTCGGCCGAAAGTCACAACAAGGGCCAAATGGCTCAAGTTTTTGAGTCATGGTTCATCCTATGGGTACTAGTTGGTCAAAATGCAAGTAACATTCTTACATACATGTATGTGTCACATGGGAAGGTCAAACTAGTGAATAGTGCATGAGAGTGACTCCCTCATAAGTCACTATCTCATGCTTACATAATCACATGCATGGAATATCCAAAAGATGCTTCATGAATTAATTTAGAGCTCAAGGTGTTTTGGTCTTGTGTTTTAGGCGTCCAATATGTCAAGAGAGGGGAGGTGAACGAAATTTTTAACATTACAATGCTTGAAGGATGATAATTCGAGTTTACACGAAAAGATTGCGGGTTTTCGGGGTTCCGTTTGGTCAAAAACGCGAAAAACACAATTTAAAAGTTAAAACCCTAAAATTAATATCGGAAGAGATTAAAAATCACGAAACACTTAGAAAAGTTAAAATATCTCATATACGGCCTAAATTAATTAATAACCAATGCCGGGACGCCCCCGATGACGTTTTTCAGATTTACGCGAGACAACTTCCCGGTAAACTGTCAGATTCAAACGTAACATGAAAAAGTCAAAGATAATAATTGGAAAGGTTTAAAATGTTGACCTAAAACTTACGGGGTGTGACATTTGCGGTCCTTCCCAGTGGAAAGAATTGAGCAAGGAATCGGGTAGTAAGATCCTCCCACGTGGCGATGGATCCTGCTGGAAGACGTTCAAGCCAATTGCTAGCTTGATCGCGTAGGGAAAATTGAAATAAACGCAGGCGCGTTCTTTCCCTATTTTCACCGTCAAGGTCGAGTGAGTCCACAAGTTTAAGGAAATCCTTGAGGTGTTGGTTTGGATCCTCGGACCGAAGTCTGTGGAATGAGCATCCGTTTTGCACTAACCGGATGGTGTCGGATCGAAGAGGTACCACGTTGTTCCCTGCGGGGAGCTCGATGGTATTCCTATAGCCCTCGTGGCTAGGTTTGGAGTAGTCTTCTAGAGTACGGATAGGATTCGCGTCTCCCATGGTGGTTGACGAGAATGGGTTACGAAACAAATAACACGAAGAAAAGATAGACTACAATACTATGCGGAAATTAAATCTTACTGGAAATGATTCAAGCAAGTAGAACTGAGTTAAACTATGATCTACCTAACTATTCCTCAGGCGGCGGCGCCAAAAACTTGATGCGGTCGTCGTAGGACTTCTACACAAACTTTTACAACTCCCTAGGCAGAGCACCTAATCGTTGTAGTAGTAGTATAGGAAAGGCTCGAGGGTTGTTATCGTTCATTCGGGGAATAACTTAGGAAGGCTTGATCACGGTCTAACAAAATTTTAGTTGTTAAGAGAAGATTATTTTTGTGTTTTTATGTTTATAGGAAAGCAAGTAAAATCATATATTTGAGAGAAGGTTTGGTTTTAGCTATTAAACTAAATATAATCTAAACTAGTGGTGATAACAGTAAGATAAAAGAATGTGTTTATTTAATCATGTATTACTCCCTAGATTACTTCTCCTAGTGTTGTTGCCTTGTTACACTTGTGATGATCTGTGTAATTATTTTCTAAGTCATAAACGAATTACACGAACCCGCCGTCTACTTAGTATTCCGTTAGAGCAACGCACCTGTAAGGTAGTATGTAGAATACCTATTGCAGCATAGGCCCCTAAGTAGTATACTAAGGTTCATGTGACGAATATATTAAGAGTGGATCAAACCATATTAGGTGTCGAAGGTCAGTATGAAGAACTTGTTTAGCCTGTTCCGACGAGAGGTAAACTTTCTACACAATCTATGTTTTTGCCTAAGACATATCAACAGCATGAGAGCAGACAAAAGCTAGAGTTTTCAAAGACCTAACGTGCACATCCATCACAAGAAGCAACACCACTAAGATTTACATTCTAGGTTTCTTACAATCATAAATAAACATAATAGGAGGCTTAGCCTAGCATGTTAGATAAGCAAGAACATAGATGAATCAAACAACACATAGATATATTGAATGATTAAATAAACCTTACTTGATTAAAACATAAGTTAGAGGAAGTACAATAGGGTTTTTTAGGCCCTAAATTCATCCCTAACAGCTGAGCAAAACGAACTAGGGTTCCGCATTTATCTTTTAAATCTAAAATTACACACTGAGAGGAGGAGGTAAAAACTAGCGAAATGAAAAAAAAATAATAAAAGAAAAAAAAAGAAACACTCAAAATTCCTAAATTCAGGTTTGTATATATAGGAAAATCACTGTGACAGCGTCGCGTTTTAGTCGTGACGCCGTCATGAGAGAGAATATTCTAGATAATGGGCTGGGTCGTGTACTCTGACGCCGTCGTGAGATCCAGTGACGTTGTGATCCTTTGTCTTTCTTGTGATGCGATCACGTGATTGGTGACAGCCATCATCCAGCTGCCGAGAATAATATCATGATATTGATGTTTGGTGTAGGTCCGTACTCTTGTCCGTTTATTCTCTAAATGAGCCCAAGTCACGTGTAATTCTTCCAAATGCGAAATACCTGAAAAGAAACGATTAAGTACCTATTTTGGGCATAAATGCACGATTTAGGGGGTTAAACGACCCTGAAAAAGTGTATAAAATGACACCTCGTCAGTACTAAAGGTGAGTACATATAAGGTAGGCTAAGGCGATTTGGGTGTAACGATTGGTTTAAAGGTTGACAATGCTCTTCATTAATAGTCCGGCTTAACCAGAAAATTACGAGAACCATGAAAAATGATAGGCTCGATAGGGTTTTTTGTCTAGGGGTACGACCTACTAAACAAAAGGCTGAGTGCAAGTGGCAAAGTGTTTGGATAGTTAATAGTCAATTGTGGACCGTAATAACAATTACAGTTAAAACTGGGTTTAATCCTAGAGTGCCCTCTTATCTAGCAATCCTAATAATACCTGCGGCACTCGGGTATGCAACACAAAAACAAGTTTTTAGAATTTGAGAATAACACATAGACATATTGAATGATTAAATAAACCTTACTTGATTAAAACATTAGTTGGAGGAAGTACAATAGGGTTTTTAGGCCCTAAAGTCGTCCCTAACAGCTGCTAAACGAACTAGGGTTCGCATTTTCTTTTTATTCTAAAATTACACACTCAAAATTCTAAATTCAGGTTTGTATATATAGGAAAATCACTGTGACAGCTTCGCGTTTTAGTCATGACGCCGTCATGAGAGAGAATATTCTAGATAATGGGCTGGGTCGTGTACTCTGACGCCGTCGTGAGATCCAGTGACGTTGTCTTGGTCTTCGTTGTGACGGCGTCACGTTGTATTGGTGACGCCATCTCCAGCTGCTGAGAATATTATCTTGAGTGATGTTGGTGTAGGTCCGTACTCTTGTCCGTTTATTCTCTAAATGAGCCCAAGTCACGTGTAATTCTTCCAAATGCGAAATACCTGAAAAGAAACGATTAAGTACCTATTTTGGGCATAAATGCACGATTTAGGGGGTTAAACGACCCAAAAAAGTGTATAAAATGACACCTCGTCAGTACTAAAGGTGAGTACATATAAGGTAGGCTAAGGCGATTTGGGTGTAACGATTGGTTTAAAGGTTGACAATGCTCTTCATTAATAGTCCGGCTTAACCAGAAAATTACGAGAACCATGAAAAATGATAGGCTCGAAGGGTTGTACTAGGGGTAACCTTCACTAAAAGTGAGTGCATGGCAAAGGTGTTGGATAGTTATATAGTCAATGTGACCGTAATAACAATTACAGGTTTAAAACATGGGTTAATCCTAGTGCCTCTTATCTAGCAAATCCTAATACTTACATGCGGTCTCGGGATGCATCACAAAAACAAGTTTTAGAATTTAATATACTATCGGTATACTCATATAATTTAAGACCGAAACCAATGCTCTAGAAGAGGTGACCTAGACCATACGTACACATCCGTAATGACGTAATAGACATATATGACTGCATCGAATCTTAACTCGAGAAAGCTAAAGGTACAAATTATCTTGGGTATTAATAATGGATACCCGAATTCCTAAAGATCTAAAGGCGAACCTCACATTTTAGGGTGGAATTTTGAGGGTTTTTGTGGTAGTCATGCACATTCCTATCCATGCGACGCTATTAATACTCGGTTTTCGTCGGTATGTGTCATAAAAAATTTTAAATTTTGGTTAAAATTACCTTTTTATGCTATGTTTTGATATATTGCCCATCATTTTAAGGAACAAAGCAAATGGCAAATGAATGAATAGTTTCTAAGGATTATTTCCCCTACACTAAAGTTGAACATTGTCTCCAATATTCTTTAGAAGTACCCGTAAAAACGAATAAAGGGAAAAGAAAACAAGTAAAAGAAACTAGTACTTCCCTGGTTTGCTCAATAATGGAGAAGAAACATGCGATAACTGGTTAAATCGTCCTCCAAGAGTCGTCTAATGAAACTTCCTAAGAACTTCCAAGCTTCTTCTCATCAAATATAACCTGTAATCAAAGACAAAGACAACTATACCAAGCATAAAATCGGAGGGATAGATAAATATACAATGAGAGTTTAGGGTTTCGACTCTATGAAAGCAGTAAAGATAGAATGAGAGTAATGATATAATTATAGGTTTTCTGCAGGTTTACAAAAGAATTACAAATTTTAAATATTGCCCATTGTATTTTTCAGAAATACTTGAAAAGTTTGATTTTTTACATAGCTGGAGACGCGACGCCGTCAGGATAAATCCTGACGCCGTCTCCAGCGTCTGGGAAAATTTCTTCTTTGTTTTTAATGAGAAATTTCCTGCACGCAATTTTATTAGTCAAATCTAAAGAAAGCACTGCATAAAAATCTGGAATTAATCGTTACAATCATATGACTCGAAATTGACGCAAATTAATTTAAATAATTTATTTTAAATGTTTGAATTTGGTTCTTAAAAATGGATATTTCCCCTACACTTATTTTGTTGCAAAATACATTTGATTGCAAATAAGGCGAAGTTATAAACAAACAAAGCATGCTTACAAAATAATTCAAATATAATAAAACAAACAATAACGAATTAAAACACAAGACACTCCTAATTACGAGAAAAGTAAATATTGGGTTGCCTCCCAAAAAGCGCTTTTCTTTATTTACGAGTCTTGTAGCTAGACTCGAAGTCACACATCCTTACGTGACTTCATGAATGTTCACGTGTCCATGAATGAGCCATTCTTTCATACTTTCATCCACTTGGTATTCGGGACCTAGGTTCAAACAGTTCTTATACATAAATTTGTTCTTGTCGCATGCATTCTTGAAACCGTTAGTTAGATCTCTTTGATTTAGCACAAGGATGGGTGGGATCTTACTCCATGATACGTGCCCCCAATGTTTAAACCTAGGTATGGTGCGTGGCATTTGGAATGTGTAATTATCAAAGATCCTATTAAAAGACATTAATCCCTTAGCGCAATCATATTCGAGTTTAGTGAGTTTCCTAAAGGGTTTACCCATTACAATTTCAGCCTTACTTATCTGAATAAATTCTCCTATGTCTTTCAATACCATAAAATTCGTGATGTAGGTGAAACTGCCTACAAACACGTAGACATCCCTAACAATGACAACTAAGTTTTTCCCTGTACTTTCTAATCCTTCTACCATTATAGTGTTGTAGGCTTTACGCGTGATAATGTTCATTGGCAAGAAGGGGTCAAAGTAGGCGACAAAATTCCTAAATCCGATCATACATTAGAATGCCAAGTCGTTCCCATCGAAATTATTAATTGCCTTTTCTCGGCGTAGCATTCCAACATTTTCGTACTCAATCAATTCATTAAGCACTTCACCGTCATCTGAATCATTGTCTGAATGAGGAAAGGGAGAAACAAGGGGTGTGTCAACCGATTCATTATCAGACTCAAAGTCATTCATATTAGTCTCATTATGTTGGTTGGCGAAGTTGTTAAGGAATCGTTCAATACTCTCTAAGCGGGAGTCAACAAAGGCCAAAATTCTTTATAGCTCGTAGAGCTCTTGGATGGCTTGTGCACGCAGCGCAGCTGGTAGGGCAGGACGATTACTGGTTGGTGGTGGATTCGCGTTCTCCATAATGAATAATGGAATAGTCAATGAAAATTACGAACAAACACACAAAGAAAAGACAGACATGAGAAAGCTAATATACGGAATTAAAGTCTCACTTGAAAGGATTCAAGCGAGTAGTATTAAGTTAAATAATGATCAAAACCTAACTATTCCCCGGCAGCGGCGCCAAAAACTTGATGCGGTCGTCGTAGGACTTCTACACGAAGTTTTACAACTCCCTAGGCAGAGCACCTAACCGTTGTAGTAGTAGTATAGGCAAGACTCGGGGGTTGTTATCGTTCTATAGGGGAATAGGTTGGGAAGGCTTGATCACGGTCTAACAGAATTCCAGGGGTTGAGAGAAGATTATTTTTGTGTTTTTATATTTTATGAAAGCGGGTAAATCTATGGTTTGAGAGGTTGGTTTGTTTAACTAATAACTAAACTAACTAATATCTAATCTACTGGTGATAACTTTATGATAATTAAATGTATTTACTTAATCATGCATTACTTATCAGATTGCTTCTCCTAATCATGTTGCCATGTCACACTTGTGATAATCTATGTAAGTATTTCCTATGTCATAAACGGATTACACGAACCCGCCGTCTATTTAATATTTCGTTAAGACAACGCACAAGTAAGGTAGTATGAAGACTATTACAAGGCCCCTAAGAGTATATTAAATGCTTGTGAAATATCTTAAGAGGGAACAACCATATAAGGGGGTAAGGTAGTATGAAGACTGTTACCCGATGGTATCCTTTCTACGCACTCGCGTTTCCCTAGACGTGTCTATATCAATACAGACAAAAGCTGGTTTTCTAAAGCCTAACGCGCACATTCATCAACAAGAAGCAACAATAAAAGGATCTACAATCCGACTTTCATGCAATCATAAGCAAATACAAAGGAGGGTTTAGCCTCGCATGTTATAATGAAAGCAAGAAGATAAATCAATCACACAACACATAGACATATTGAATGATTAATGATAAATAACCTTACTTGAATTAAAACATGGATCCAAGGTAGTACAATAGGGTTTTGAGGCCCTAAAAATGACCTATGAAGCTGCTACAAAAGCTAAGGTTCGTCTCCCTAAAGTTACACACCTAAAACCCTAAAATCGGTTTTGTATATATAGAGATATCGCTGCGACGGCGTCGCTTTGTACTCCTGACGCCGTCGCCACGTAGATGGTTCTAGATCCACTTTAAGTCAGCCACGTCCTGACGCCGTCGCTGAATCTCTGACGCCGTCACCATGAATGTCATGACGCCGTTGCTTTATGGTTGTTAAGCCGTCTCCAGGCTCTGAGTGAATAATTCTTCATGGTTCTTGTTGTAGAGTCGTAGTCTTGTCCGTTTCTTCTCCAAATGAGCCTAAGTCACGTGTATTTCCTCCAAATGCCATCCAAGTGCTAAAAACCTGAAAACAAAAGATTAAGCACATAATCTGGGCATATTTGCATGATTTAGGGGGTTAAATGACCCCGAAATAGTGTATAAAATGACACTTCGTCAAATACCCATACACTTAGGATTTGCTTATCCTCAAGCAAATGAGCTTTTCTACCAAGACAATAACAATATGAGGGTCATTTAACCTACTCTTTAAAAGTGTTTTACAACACAACCTTCTAGACCTCGTAATTAAAAGCACGGGAAGTATATACTAGCACCTCACATAAGTGTTTGAGATTCTCTCTTTCTCTCGGGTGTATAATAAATTATAACATAATGGGAAAACGGAAAATCAACACTCATTACCTGTCATAGCATATAAATTACCATAGTCTTGGTAAAGGATCAAACCTCTACCGCTTAGGCGCATGTATTATTCATTACTATCTAAGATAAAAGCTGGGCAAATTCTTCCCACCTATGTTTCTACAACCTCACAAACTGCTGATGTTCTCACCAAAGCTCTTTTCACTCCTCTTTTTAATGTATGCCTCTCCAAGTTAGGCATGTGTGATCCTTACACGCTGCAACTTAAAGGGGGGCGGGATATTGGTCAACTCTGTATGCAAAGTCAACACAGTCAACTATATCTCACCTCATTGTACAAGTCATCAGAAGCATTTGTACAAGTTCTAATAGCTTTAGTAGTTTTGGTAGTTATCTGTTGTTTCAGTATAAATAGTTGAGATGTATTTCATTTCTTATAACTTTGTAACTTGAATCATTTTTCACATCAATAACATTTCCCTTTTTCCCTCTCTTTTACTATCAGTTAAACTCAAAGAAAACGTCTTGAAAACCAAGGTTGTTGAAAAGCATGTTGAGAAAATTAAGGAACTTCAAGTTTCTTAGCAACATGAAAACAAAATTTCACCTCTAGTGAAAACAAGTCAAACAACAAAAGAAGTTATTTTGAACCATTTCGAAGATAAAGATTTTGGTTTTAAAAGTAAAGAGTTTTAAAGATTTATGAAATCACTCGTGACCTTAGTGTGGATTTTAAGGAGAATAAAACAGTAATGAAAGAAAAGATGGTGAATTAATAAAGTTCTAACACTTTGTTAACAAGGTTAAATAATCTCAAAAGTTCAAGAACAAGTTTTGTTATGAGAAGAAAGATAAGTTGGAACTAATACAACGAAGATCGGGTTTGTGTGCTGATTTGTGGAAGTGTGGTAAACAAGTCAAGATAAAGGAGCTAATCAAGGATCGAGTGTTAACCCCACGATCAAAATTACACATTAGAACTCGAAGTCGATTTCGATGGGGAATGATGAGGATAAAAATACAAAGACTTAAGGATGAATATAGTTTCTTAAGTGAACTAGTTGAAAAACCAATTCAATCGGTTCACCTTAGTACTCGTAATTTCTAATGCCGCGGAATGTGAAGTGAATCGTTTGAAATCCAGTTCAAACGGTTCACCTAATTGAATCAGATTTTTTCCTTTATTTTATTTAATTTATTTTTTGGGGTACTCATTGTTTAGTGATGTGTTAAATTCGGTTTTTATGTTGTTTAAGAGTCATTTATCTCCAATATACATATTTTCCGCGTCAAGCAGTTAGATGAGCGACTGGACTAAGAACAACATTCGAAAAGTGTGTCATGAACTAAATAACCCATAGCTTATAGTATGATAAATAGCCGACCGTTAGCAAGCATGCAATCGACATGAATACTAGATTACACACACTGCTACAACTCGAATTCAACATTCACACTCAACAAGAAACCAATGCATCACCAAACTGTAAATCTTTTATTTCACAAAAAGTAATTTACCGTTCTAGAGGAAATAGGAGAGTTCTCACGCTTCTAGACGAGTAATCCATCCAAGTATCTGAAAGTAAGACAGAAAAACCGTTAGCTCGCCCCGGGTGTTGACCCAGGACCAAGCTCGGGCGTGAAAGTAAGTACTTTTGTAAAAGCCGAAGGGGCTATGAGTAAGTGCCGAAGGGGCTATAAGTAATAAATGTGTGTGTGGTGCAATTAATGCTGCTTTTCAAGTAGTAAATGCTTGGGTTATACTACTTGAAATACTGTTTAGAAATAATGTTCTTGACACCTTGGGAATGAAGGAGACGACCTATGCCTAGCCTTTGCCTTGGGTGTCGGTACTCTTTGGAGACATCGCTCCTTAATTCCCGGGATAGTAATGTTGCATGAGTGTTTGTTATTGTCCAACGGTTTAAAGAGGTGTCCCTCTTTATCGAGTCTAACGTTTTGTCTTCTTTTGGGTTGATGTAGTGCGTCCGACCCGACCCGTCCGACCCGTTCGGATATGGGGCCCGTCCGGTATCTACGCGGACAGATACCATCCATTTAATCATATGTGGGCACAAAAAGACTAACGAGGAACCAATTTCACTAAACAGTCGAATGTTTCCAGTTCCAAATTTCCAGTCATATCCATTTGGAATAATAACGCTGGCAAACGTCGAAATCAGACATTACATGTGTAAGCGCTATAAGAAAAATGGGGACAAAATATTAGGCTAGTAATAAAAGTAAAGTCAATTCATATTATCCTTGGTTGAACTTATTCTCCTAGCTTTCATTTCACTGTCTATTGTCTGCATACACCAAGAACACGAACGCAAGTGGGACGTTTAATAAACCGTATGTCACCCATTTTAACGCCCTTAAGAGTTGCGCAAGCAATATCGATCTATAACAGATCAATCTGCTATACACAGAATGCGTAACCTTTTATATTTTTTTGTCTTTCACATTATACTTATACTCAAAACCCATTTGATACGACGTCGTATCAAATGGGCTGGTAGTTGGGCTCCCAAACTTGGGCCGGCCCATTTAGTTTTTTTTTTTTTTTTTAGGCAATGTAAAAAAAAATCGCTCGGTACAAAATAGAAAAAAATATTACAAAAGTATTGACTTATTC
>BQNB010019115.1:0-67271 GCA_026074375.1 Tanacetum coccineum
AAAGTATACGAAATTTGTACGAATCGTTTATAAGAGAAAAAGTCATCCATGGGTGCTTGTCCTTTGGCATAGTTAACAAATTGTGACTAATTAAAAATTATATAGTTTTTCGTTAAGTTTCGGCGTTTAACCAAAAATTACCATTTTTAGTAAGTTTCTATTTTAGGAAAGTTTTTAGTTTTAGGATGTTAATATTGTCCCCTATATTTGATTAATCCATATTTCCTTAAATGCACTAGATAAATCTAAACGTTTAACTTCTATGTCCATCTTGCTAAAATTTATCAAACTTAATATTCTTAGTAACCTTAATGCTTTCCCTAAAATATGTCAACGATGTTTTTAAATGATCCTAATCAATATATATATGATACTATATGTTTCGTTAATGTTTTAAAAGCTCAAATCATCCCGAAAGCGTCCAAAAACTTATTTTACTATTCACATCAGCACCTTCGTTAATTATTTTTGTCGAAAAATGTTTCAAGTTTCATTTGGCTATAATTTGGCCGTTTTAAGTCCAATTTTAGTGTACAATATATGAAAATCTATCTACTCGAAACGAGCTCTCTAAAAACTATCTTTACGCCTAATGAAAACATTCCTAAGTCGATCAGAACCTCAAAACAATTTCGGATCAGCAACTATGTATTTTACAAACGCTTTCAAAAATTTCCACCAAACTTCACAATAGTACCTAATCTAGCCTAATCTCTATTCACAACAATCCACAACAAAACCACACCTAAAACTATCATAATCCCTTCATTTCTATTGTTGCAACTCACTTTTCAACTCACCTCACCAAAATCATAAAGTTATAAACATATTACTTTCATTTTTATAAAAAAATGTCAAGATGTTATTTCATTTCTTTTAGAAAAATTAACACAAACACCATAGGACTTTATAGATCTATGCAAGAACATAAGTAAATAATAAATGAAAGTAGAAATGAAATCATAAGTTTTAAAGTAAGCTTACAAAATGAAGAACAAGCTTAAGAAATATGATAGAAGATAGTGGAAGACTTGGATCTTGAAAACCTCTAAATAATAACCAAACCCTAATTTGTAGATCTTGAAATAAACCCTTAAATCAATGAACCAATACTTGTAATCACCCTAAATAACCTTAGATATGAACCTAGTATGCTTGGATCTTGCAAGAAATCAAAGTAATAGAAACCCTAAGAGGGTGTTTGTTTGCCGTGAGCCAAGAGAGGGAAAAGGAGAGATGAGAAATTTTTATGAGGCTAAGAAATAAGAAATGACCTAGTGTGTATTATAACATGGTATTTATAGGCTAAGGGATATTTTAGGGTTTCATGGTTTGTAGTATCAAGTGACCAACACACACAAAAGTGTGTGTGTGTGCCTTTCTCGGCCGTACACAACCATAAGGACCAAGGGGTTTAATTTTTGGGATCATGGTTTTTATATTTAGGCTTAGATTTAAATTTTGGTGAGTCAAAGTGGAAGAGATCACATGCACTAGTCTTGCATGGTTCCTTGTGCATGGTAATGACTCCATGAGAAGTCACTATCTTCCCCTTACATGAGCACATGTATAATAAAACAAGAAAGATGCCTTTGATTTAATCTCATGACTTATGGTTGTTTTGGTTTTGGTTTAGGCGTCCGAATTTAACAAGAAGGGGGATATGAACGAAAATTTTGACTTATAAACATGAGATGAACGATAACTAAAGTTTACACGAAAAGATTACGGGTTTCCGGGTCTCTATTTGACGTAAAACGCTAAAACCGTACGACGTACGCGAAAAACATATAAATCGTAAACGAAATTGAACGTGACCTACATAACACTTTAATATGATAAAATAATGCATATAACATGTAAATTAATTAAAGTCTGAAACCGAAACGCGTCTGACGATGTTTTTCAGATTTACGCGGGTTAACTTCTCGGTAAATTGCCAGATTCAAACGTAACGTATAAAAGTCAAAAATAATGATCGGAAAAGTTTAAAATATTCAACTGAAATTTACGGGGTGTGACATCCTTCCCCCGTTAAAAGAGCTTTGTCCTCAAAGCTTAAGACGTAACTTTAGAAGCAGGTGCAGGGTTAGCAAAAAGACGAGGATACTTTTTCTTTATTTGGTCCCAATTGGGATGCGGCTTTGATTTAGTCATTTAACTTCTTGATCCATGATTCCGACTGGTTCTTCAATGAAATTAAGCTTGTCATCAATCTGGATTTCATCAAACGGAATAACTAGGGGTTCATCAGAGAAACACTTCTTTAAATTGGAAACGTGAAAAGTACTATGAACCCGACTTAGTTGCTCTAGGATTTCAAGTCGGTATGCAACCGTTCCCACTTTAGCAAGGATTTTGAAAGGTCCAATATAACGAGGATTTAGCTTCCACCGTTTACCTACTAAAAAGACCAAGAGCTTGTTTGAATGCTGGCTCAAGCAGGATTTCCATCTTTCATTGTGATACATAAGTATCACTCAGGATGATCATGTCAAAATCACAAGGACAATGTTCGTAGGACTCTGTTAACACTTGTGAACATTGATGTTCAACAAGTGTTTGTCCATGAAATGTGTCTTAATGAGATTTATTTGATGATCTCTTGGCTCTAAGTCTCGATTAGTGCGTTTCTGGTTTTAGTAATCGGAGGCTGAGCATTATGCCAACCTATTCAATATTAACGTAACTCGGAGTAGAAAGTCAATAAAGTCGTGTGTATCTCCGTGACAAATGAGTACAAGTTTTCTTTGATAAAACCCGAATGGCTGGGAAAGGGTTGTGCATTGCATTACTGGGTCCATAAGTCGTCTTCAATGTCAGCAATCAACATTGTGATTTCTTACAGCATATGTATTTACCCGGTTTTCTGCCTAAATGTTTGAGGTGCTTCTTTCCTTTAGACCCTTTATTCATCACATATCTTTTTCATTCTTCAACCCCTTCAATGCTTACCAAGACGTCATTACTAACACCTTGTTGTGATTGTTCCAGTGTTAGCTCAATCTTAGTCGGCATTCTTCCCTTATACACATTCATCTCCAATCATACCTAATGACTGCTATTTCTAAGACTAGAGGTCTTGGGTAATCCTTCCCGGTTCTGTTGGATCATTTAGGACAAATACCAAACCGTTACCACCTTATGACTTCAGAATTGTCGTGAAATAAGATGTTTGTAGGGTATGAGATCGTAAACCATAAAACCTTTTCCAATAGGCACTTGAGTCTTTTAGATCACAATTTAATTACTTTTCTCCCCTATTTTAAATTCTAAGTCACTTAGATTTTGAAATACTGTGTTGTGCTTAAGAATTAATCTTGAAAAAGGCCATGGGGAAAAACGTTTGAGCTTAGCAGAATTATTTGGAACTTGTGTCATCTTGCTCCCCCTCAATTTTACATAAGTTTTACACCAATAAAAATGATACCAAGTTTGAAAATCAAATAAACTAGAGGTTGAACACCTTAGCATCTTATAACCTAACATTCTATGAATTGTCATTATTTATCTTGTTGATTTATTAAGAGACTTTTTGGAATGGTTTTAATACAAAAGAAAGGTCGTGAGTATGATGTATCCAAACTCATTAAACTTTGTTTTTCGAAAAACACCCCCTTGAAAGGATGGAGCGTTAGAACACACAATTTGAAAGATTATGAATCGTCAGTGAGAAATTCTGAAAAAATATGTGTTCAACAATTTTGAGAAAAACATCATGTTAGAAGACTTCTCATCCAACTCTAAGGGTAAGCGCACTTATTCGTGACACTATCCTTTTTCTTGAGCTTAAGAACTTTGAATGTCTTGTAAGAACATGCTCAAGACCAGAAACTGGTTGAATTTCTCGTTGTTAGATAAGTTATCTTTATAGAAAAAACTTTCCTTTGAATTGAAGTCCGGTTACGTACTGATAATTGCAACATAAGCCATTAAGAAAACTTAGAAATGACATGTTTTGAAAGCTCATTTGAAACTCCTGTTCGAACTTCATTTACACGCCCGTGTCGATATTAATCAACATTTATAGGTACGTAAATGTTATCGATTCCAAGAGACATGTCGAGAAGAATATTTTTTGAAACATTTTCTGATTTTTTTTGATTTTGTATTTTCTTTTTGAAATTTTATATACATGTTGATGTTTGATGAAGTATCAAGCAGATTCTTTTGTCAGAACCTCCAGTTCTGCTGGAGTCAAACATCTCATACCAATTCGTCTGACGAGATACTGAAACCTTTCTTCGGGAAGGGCTTTAGTACAACATGTCAGCCAATTGTATTCATGTTCTGACTAAATTACAAATTCAATTAACCGATTCAACCTGTGTCCTTGTATGAAGTGATACCGAGTATGAATATGCTTGGTACTGAAGTAGCTGCACGGGGTTGCATGAGATTGCTATGTCTGACTGAGAATCTCAATAACAACGATATTTTTTTGTAGTTGAAGCCATAATCTTGAAGCTGTGTCCTCATCCACATTACTTGAGCACAACTTGCAGATAACGCCCACGTACTCAACCTCTGCTGATGACATTGCAGTACAATCCTGCTTCTTTGACATCCAGCTGACTAACTTATCACCTAGGAACTGTATTCCTCCAGAAGTGCTTTTGCGAGTATCAACGCAACCGGCATGATTGGCATCTGAAAAAGCTGTTAGATCAAAGTCAGAACCCTTCGGATACCAGAGTCCCATGTGAATGTACCATCTTAATTTCGAAAGATCCTTTAACCTCTTTGAGGTTTTTTTCAGTCGGTCTTGCTTGATATCTTCACAATAACATACAGCTTGCACTAGTCTGTGTCTACTAAGATGTCAGATACATGAGTGATCCCGATTTTCTATCATATTCATTTGGTCTACGGGTTCACCACTCAAGTCTCATCTAATTTAGGTTTCGTAGTCATTGTGTACCAATGCTTTGCCTATTTTTTCCTTACCATGTTATTTCAGAATCTCTAAAGAATATTTGGGCCTGATTGAATAAAAATACCTTTGGAGAGATTGTGGATCTTAGAAGTCCTAAAAAGAATTTCATTTCCCCCATTAAGGAATCTCAAATCTACCAGTGCAGATAATTTTTACAAAACGTTTGAAAATATTAGGGTTGTGTAACCAAAAATAATATCATCTACATAAATTTGCACAAGTAGAATGTCCTCGCCCGTATTTATCGTGAAAAGAGTCGGTCAATGATACTTTAGAAAAAACCATTGGGATATCAGGAATTTGAGAGTTCATCATACCAGGTCCACGTAGCTTGTTTTTAACCAAATCCATATAGAGCTTTCCTTAGACGGTAAACTTTGTCTGGATGATCAGGGTCAACGAATCCGTCTGGTTGTGCAACATAAACCTCCTCCTTCAATGGACCATTAAGAAATGCCGTTTTCACGTCCATCTGATAAATTGGAAAAGACTTGTGTGCAACATATGCGACAAAGATCCTGACAGCCTCTAAGCGAGCAACTGGAGCAAATGATTCTTCGAAATCAATACCCTCTTCCTGAGCATAACCCTTTGCTACAAGTCGTGCTTTGTTGCGAATTACAGTTTGGTCTTCATCCTTTTTGTTTTTCCATAACCACTTTAGCTTTATTACGTTCTTGCCAAAAGGTTTGTCAACGAGTTCCCAGACTTGTAGTCTGTCAAACTGATGAAGTTCTTCCTGCATTGCTTCTATCCATGCTGAATCAGCCATTGCCTCCTTAATGTTTTTCGGTTCAACAATACTCACGGTGAGTGCGAACATACACATTTCAGGATCTGTTGCAAGTTGTCGTCTTGTTTGCACTGGCTTTGATGGATTTCCACGAACTTGAGTTAACGGGTGATCTTTTGTCCATCGGTATTCTGAATCGTGAGGTTGGTTGAAGGTATGCATATTTGAATTACCAAAATTGCGCGAGGAAGACTCAGCCGCTTCTTGTACTGGTGTACAGAAAGGATTGGTAAATTCTGCTTGATTATCGTTGTTTTCCTCAGCATTGACATGTGTTGGAGTTGATGGTTCTGTTGTAGGGTGAATACGCGTTGAAGGTAGTGTGTCTTGTTGAGCAGAATCGTCAGTGGGAGAAGAAGACTTGTTGACACGTGAAGTACCATCATTGAAAAATTCATCGTACAAAGGACCGAAAAGAAGATCCAACTCTTGTTGTGATGGAACTGTTGTATCTGCTGAAGGAGAAACATTTTGTAATTCTGGTGCGGGGTCAGGGTTGTCATAATCTGACGCCTTTTGTCGTTAGGGAACGAGGCCTGAAGTGTCATTAGCAATAGACGTCTCTAACATCTCTTTGATCTCATCAAATCTGAGATGGGATTCAACTATCAATCTTGTTTCTCCTTGTGTCAGACACGAATATCCCTTTGACTGAGTGGAGTATCCCACCAAAATGCACGGATCCCCTTTTTCGTTCATTTTATCCAAATTTTCACCATCTCTGGTTAAGTAACAAGTGCAACCAAAGATGTGAAGGTGTTTAATTGAAGGTTTTCTATCATTGATGATATGCCGTTTTTCTCATGATTGGGATGATATTGATCTGATTTGAGTATAGCATTCGGTTTGCAATTGCTTCAGCCCAAAAGAATAAAGGAAAGTTTTTAGAAAGCGAAAGCATCGTTCGAGCAGCCTCAACGAGAGTGCGGTTTCGTCTTTCGACAACGCCGTTCTGTTCAGGTGTTCGAGGAGTAGAAGTTTGAAGCCAATTCCCTTCTCTTTAAAGACTGCATTAGAATAGTCTTATTTAAGAACGCATTGCCTCTGTCAGTGCGAACAGAAATTACTATGGCTTGAAGATTTCTTTGGATCAATCGTGAAAAGTCTTTAAAAACTTCCTTGGTGTTTCATCCTTGGAACGTAAATAAGAGAGTCCAAGTGATCTGAGTATCCATCGACGAATTACCAAGAATATATTCTTCCCATTATGCTTGGCAACTCGCATTGGACGCACATAAGTCCATACGAGCCAAATTTAACCGTCCTTTGAACATGGGAAACAGTTCTTTGACATGATGAAACTTCGTTTTTGCTTTACTCACTTTCACAAGAGCGAACATAGTTGATCCTTGATCATAACTTCAGTTTTGGAAAACCAATCACAACCATCTTTTCTTGAAAAGCATGTTGATGTAGTCGAAGTTGAGATGAGAAAGTCTTCGATGCATAACTATGCCTTGAGTTGGTGATGCTTTAGCCATGAGACATATTGGAGCTGAAGAAGTGTTGTTTCTTGAACGAAATTGTATTGAGATCAGTTCACGATTGACCGTTAGTAAGTTTTTTCCTAGAAGGATCTCAAACAAAACACTGTAATTTTCGAAATGCAACCTCCTAATCCGCATCACAGATTGACCAACCGATAAAAGATTGTGATAGAGACCATCGACATAGTAAACCCTTTTGATCAAGATATTGTCCTTCGAACCAAATTTCATAACCAAGAATTGGAGCAAATTGATCATTGCCAACACGAACGGTACCCAGATATTTTTCAAGAAAATTGCACAACAGCTTTAGATTGCCCGGCATGTGCTTTGTGCATCCAGATTCAACAATGAATATTGATAAAGTTAATCCAATCTGCAAGAATTAGAGGACGATGAATACATAACAAATGGATCCTAAAGTGGTTTGTGAGTTTTTAAGACATTAGTTATCCTAGATACATTATCTATGGAAAGACTAACATTCTTAGTAACACTTTCGTTCCTAACTTTAGGTACCCATTTCTTTTTTGTCTTAGGAACCCATGTATATGTTGATGGGCATTGTTGTGCTATCCACCATTTCCATGCCTTATTAGTCTTCTTATACAACATCCTATAATAACTCTTTGAATTTCGTGATATGGATCTGATGCAACTATTTTTTCTTATGGGGGTGATGCAACAAAGATTTGTACGCTGACTTTGGGTTTTCTAGTACAAATTAGGCACTACATTAGGCTTCTTAGTTCTGCATTTCACGTCTTTCATAAACTTAGAAACACAAGCCATCATGATAGAATGTAAACATACAATTTCACTACAAGTAGCACAAACAGAAATTACATTCAAAGTTCTGGAACTTAAAACTGTCATTACACGCAGATTTAAGACTTTGTTTGATTAGAAATACTAGAAATCCTAGGGTTTTCTTCTACATCATCTTCTAAACTTCACATGACTAGTGTTTGGCATGACCTTATCTTTCATTTGATTGCCCCTAGGCTGTGGTCTGACCTAACATAGTTATGTGAGCTACTCTTGAGATGTAGATACGCCGAGGATTTGTATTCCAGAAGTCGATTCACTGTGGTCTCTAGTTATGTGGACTACTTTGCAATTCGGAAACATGTCTCCTGGTTTAATCACATTGTGTTTCTTACAGCTTGCTTTGGCTGTTTTGAGGCAAATTCTGTAGAGTGACGGTTTTGATAAACCCACTGACTTCATTATTTTTTTTAAAACTGAGCTTTTCTTGCAAAATATTTTTCTCTCAAGAGTCTGAACAATGTAGTCGGTTTCCTAAAACTGATGGTTTTGGAAATCCTCTGAGCATTTGGTTGTCGACAACAGATGTGTATCAAACTTAGTATTCCCAGATTTTTCCTTTGCATTTTTCAATGAGTTACTTAACTCACTTATTGCAATGTACCTTGTTTGCAGGTTGAGCTTTCAAATCTTTGTATGTTCAAAATAATTGTTCACCGATCCTTTCAAAATACTAATTAGACGCCTCTTTCTTTGCAAACTGTGTCATTTTTTCAGTTGTTCTTGACATCATGTAAAGTCGATTTCAAGGAGAAATGGAGTGTTTTATCTAATTTAGCAAAACTCTGATAAAAAAACTCAGTTGTAAATCTCTTTACTTACAAATTCAGTTTGTTCAGAAAGCTTTTGTGCAAGACAGTCACATTCCCTGACTTTATGAAGATATAAGCATTGTAATTCAGTGATCTCATCTAAATCAGATGAAGATTGCAAATAAGAACACATAACATCTTTAGACACACATTCTTGCAAAAGCATATCATACATGTTGGAAAATTCTGCCTTATCAGATTCAAGTTCATCAAGTTTATCTTCAAGAGATTCAACGTACTTTTAAATCGCATCATTTCTTGCTTAAGTTCATGTACAAAATGGCGAAACCTATCATACTGAGTCTTAAGGGCAAGGGGCATCAAACATTCTTAACTAGATTTACCATATCTGCGCAGTTGGATTACGAAGATGAAGAAGGTCGTTTGAATGTTTTACCCATGCTTGATTGACAATTTCTTTCAGATGATTAATGTTATTTGTCATGACATTATATGCTTGTCTACTTTTGCTTATTGATTTAGACACTGGTAAGAAATCTATGTTTTTGAAATATTTAGTTTGTTTTCACAAATGAATTTCTCCACATTATCTTTCTAATTCATTTGCCTGAGCGAACTGAATTTCATAATGCCTGAGTCGGGGTATGAAAATTTCATAAGACTATTTATCTTTGTGTAGTCAAAAGTATCACTAAGTCTTTATCAATTTGATCGACTCTTTATCAAGAGAGACTAGATTCTCTCCCTATCGGGCACGAGTCTGTTTACTAGGATCAATTGGACAAGTGGATCGCATACAAACATGCTTCTCTCATTTTGAGCCTTTTTTTGAGTATTTAGATTGGCAAAGGTTAAGGTCTCCCCATTAAATTATGGCATTTGGGTGCTAACATATGATGTTTGGATTGATTGACTCCGTTTTGTAAACATTTTCATTCAAAAACTTATCGGTTTTCCATTAAAATCATTTTGCATATCTTTTCTTCCTTAAGCTTCAAATCCGATTATTACCTTTGTTTTCTCTTGACAAGACCTGCGTATGTTGACATGGTTAAAAGACGTGCTGTTTGACTAACTCATCATATTCTCTTGACAACAGAAATTTTCGTAGGCTTTCACTTTTAAACCTTCTTTATGTCAATTTCTTTTGAGCTATATAGTCCTAAGTGCATCAATTTTAACTTGTGTTCAAGTTTGTCATAGTCAACTGTTACGATGCCATTAAGGCCTTGTACCTCTCAACCAGTGGGCATGTTTATTTTGAAAGTGCAACTAAGCAACTATCCGAATACATTAGCAACTCTCTAGAGATCTACTAGTTTCCGCAAGAATAGATTGCACTCATTAACTCTTGAGTCAATGTTGCATTTGCTTTCTTTTAATTGCATTTTGAATCTTTTTATTTCATCGACATCGAGTTTTAAATTAGCAATTAAATTAGCCCAAGTGCAACACGCTCATCTCACATTCTAAGATCATTTTGGTCATCCTGAATATCAATATTCACACATATCCCGTGAGACAGGAGATGACATTACTATCACCGTTCCACTGCACATGTGTTATCTCAGTGGATTCAGAATAGGTCAAAATGTTATATGTCAATTGGCAAAACACATAATCGTCAGTATCGTATTGTACCCTGTTCCAATGGCTCAGCGTTTGTCCTGAGGTCTGCATTAGGAACCTCCTGATCTTTCCAACTCTTGTTCATCAATCTCTCATCCGTGTCTGATATCCAGACATATTGCTACTGCTTAAAGTTAAACACCTTTCTCAGCCTGTTTACAGCAGCAACATCTTTTTCCTTATGAGACAGTAAGTCTTCAACCCGTTTTTGGCTTACTCATTCCTTAACATAATGACCAATTCCTTGCAGTTAGTACACTGTAACCTAAGACTGTTGTCACTTCTGGACCACCATAATTTTCCCTACCCCACACAACATTCACTTGCCCTCTGATTTCCCAAAATTGTCCTAGACTGATTGCATATCCTGTACCATGGAGGTAGTATCATACATTCTTGTTTCTGGAGTTTGAGGAAGTTTTGAGGTTGTTGTTGGTAGGTCGAAGAGTTTCTTGAAGTACTTTGGCAATGAAGCTACATTTTTTTGCATGTCTTTATCCTTCCGAAGCTTGTTCCTGATCTCTGTCTCTTCAGAAGACTGATCAGATTGGTGGTGTGATTGGTTTGGCTATCTCTTTGCCTTTGTGTCTTGTAGTTGCATGAGAATCTGGTTTGAAAGTGGAAACTTTTGACGATTGGTGCATATGATTTAGAGGTTATGATGTTTGATCATACACAAGTGCTATGGTTAGCATTCTTGGCCATTCTTTCAGCACGGGAGTTTATTAACTTCCTTGTATTGTTTTCATAATGTCAAAGAGCTTATTGTATGAACTTCAATCCAACTTGGTTGTGTTTCACAATTGAGACAAAATCTTGACCATTCTGGTTGAAGTTGCTGAAGAAATTGACATTGACTTGCAATCATTGCAACTTCAAGTTGTTTCTGACATTTCATTTATCATTTTGTAGAATCTGTGTAGTAAGACTCAATTGTTATCTCCAACGTGAAAGAGGTAATATCACCAAACTCCCAAAATAAGTTTGTCTGACATCTTGAATATTGGAGTGATTCACCTTTGTTGTAGCCTTTCGATGGCTTCCCATAAATTTTCTTGAGATGTCTGACAGCATCACAGTTTAGTATATTTCATCTCCAAATCCAGTCAATATCAAAATGAATCGCTTCTTTTTCTGATTCAAAATGAGCTCTGTCACAAGGAGTCATATTCGTAATATCTCGACTGTTGTTTGTTCAGAACTGCTGGAGAATCACTGTTGCAGGAACAGCTGGGGTTGTGACAATCGTTTGAGTGTAATGGCTTTAGAATGCACTCCGTAAGCATCACCATTGGTCCTTGTATCAATGTATCGTAAGACCGTGATTCGCCATTGTTGCAAACGTCCTATTGCAAGCATTGGTGGACGATCCCTTGAACCTGCTGCATATGTTTGTTATGCATTTGACTGTCGTTGTAGAAGTACAATTGGCGTTGTCATGATGAAATGATAGACGAATTTATGAAGTGAAAAAATGATAGAAGGATCTTAAGTGTCCATGAAGTGTTATGATTGATTTGTGATAATTGAAAGTAATAAATTTCAGGGATTTTACAAGTCAAAGATTTAAACCGAGAAATTGAGTTCTTTCGCGGGATTTTACAAAATCGAGAGAAAACCGTGAAAAGTTAATTGTTGTTGTTAAAGTTTGTTGATTAATTGTCCTTGTAGTCCGAATTAAAGTCCAAAGTCCTCGTAATTGTCTTGATGTGATGTTTTGATTAAACGGTGATTAATATATATTCCCAAATTCGGTCAAATACCACCTGATGCGCGGATCGAAACATGGGTTTTCAATGGACAAAACGCAATGAATTTCGTCAAAACGCAACTATCTTTTAATCAAAACGCAGTCACTTTTCTTAATCAAAACGCAACGTCTTTTATCAAAACGCAATGAGATCTTTGAAGTCAAAACGCAATCTGTCTTGGACTCAAAACGCAATGTATAAAAAATTGGGCAGAGTAACGTTTAGTCAAAACGCAATGATGGTCTTCAAAACGCAACCTGTAGACAAAACGCAACGAGCAAAACGCAATGAACTTGATCAAAACGCAACGAGTCAAAACGCAATGAACTTGATCAAAACGCAACGAGTCAAAACGCAATGAACTTGATCAAAACGCAACGAGTCAAAACGCAATGAACTTGATCAAAACGCAACGAGTCAAAACGCAATGAACTTGATCAAAACGCAACGAGTCAAAACGCAATGAACTTGATCAAAACGCAACGAGTTGAAACGCAATGAACTTGATCAAAACGCAATGAACTTTGACAAAACGCAACAAGAACTTTGTCAAAACGCAGTGACGAATAAACTTCAAACTAGCTCGATTTTACCCATTTATCCACGAACTAAGCTATAGAACCTTAATAAGTGATACAAGGGATTGTTCTAAACACAAAAGTACACAACTTTAGTCATTTTAGCCACGAAATAAAGATCAAACCTTGGTTTTCTTTTGTTTTCTAGTTCGAACCAAAAAAATAAAAGGAAAAGCCACGAAATTTGGTTTTTAATCCACAAATCAAACACTAAACACCCGAGGCTCTGATACCAAATGTCGGTAACCCTTAATCACTTCACTTCAATACTATGTTGCTCGATTACAAGTAGAAAAGAGAAGGAAAATGGAAGAAGTTTAGAGAGAGAAAGCTAGAGAGAGAAAGTGGTTAATTTACTTGCAAATGAAAAGTTACAAATGAACCAACACCCTCTCCTTCCTTGGAGAGGGGTATTTATAGTGAAGACTAA
Organism: Tanacetum coccineum; assembly: GCA_026074375.1. Taxonomy (NCBI): domain Eukaryota; kingdom Viridiplantae; phylum Streptophyta; class Magnoliopsida; order Asterales; family Asteraceae; genus Tanacetum; species Tanacetum coccineum. Next base: position 13,206 of record BQNB010019115.1, read on the forward strand.
AAGGGGGGGGGGGTGGGGGGGGGGGGGGGGGGGGAGGGGGGGGGGGGGGGGGGGGGGGGGAAGGGCTTTCATGCCTTTTTTTTTTTTTTTTTTTTTTTTTTTTTTTTTTTTTTATTTTAGTAATTCTACGGGCCGGGCTCGGGTTTACTTGGGCTTTCGCCCGATACACGTGACCGATTAGATTACAAATAAGAGCCCGTTTACCCGTCTAGCCTAATACAACGTATATTAATTTAGTGACCGAGACCTAATATAATTATGAACGAACTTCCATTGTTCGACTCAATATTTTGAGGCTAACATAATCTATGAAACCGATGATAACTTTATGATAAACAAATGTATTTACCTAATCATGCACTACTCCTCAGATTGCTTCTCCTAGATCTGTTGCCTTGTCACACTTGTGATGAATCATGTAAGTATTTCCTAGGTCATGAATGGATTACACGAACCCGCCGTCTATTTAATATTCTATTAGGGCACCGCACAAGTAAGGTAATATAAAGACTATTACAAGGCCCTAAGAGTATATTAAATGCATGTGAAATAACTTAAGAGGGATCAACCATATTATGGGTAAGGTAGTATGAAGACTGTTACTGATGGTATCCTTTTTACACTACTCGCTTTCCTATGTTAGTATAGATTCACCCTATGAACACAAGATCCAGAGGCTTGGTAAAATGGAAAAGAAAAGTATCCATATTATTTAGAGAGAAAAGAGATGAAATGGGAAGAGTGTGTGTGCTTGAGAGAAAAACACACACATACACTTTTACAAAAGTGAGCTTCACCCCTCCATGGAAGTATGGAGGGGGTATTTATAGTCCTAGTGACACACAACTATCGTAGCTTGTCATTATTAGTCGCCTATGTTCACGCTATAAACTAAACTAATGTAATTCGGGATAATCACCATATTTAAGGCTAACAATCTTCCCCCAATATGTGGACACATACGGAATTACTTACAATGTTCCTATCATGTACAAATACAACAGAAATAAAGTCTTCCAAAGCACTTCCAAAGCTGAAGATGTCTTCTGAGTTCTCCTTGTCTTGAAAACCCAAAAAATACAATAAAAAAAAAAGAAAAAACAAAGAAACTTGTACTCCAGCTTGATCTTCATTGTCTTTACTTGTACAGGAACCATTGGTAGGAAGCATGAACTGGGATTAACTTTCCCCCCAAGTCCATGCAGCATGTCTTGAAAAGCTTCTTATAGACTCCTTTTGGGCGACGTTTATCTGAATCAGCTTCCCCCCAAACCAACATCCCTATCTTAAGCAGATTCTGAAACATTGATGTAGCTTGAACACACTTTTTTTTTTTTGTGTGTGTGTGTGTTTTTCTACTTGTCATCAAAGTGCACAGCGGAATTTTGTAGAAGTCAAACCACACCAACGACCACTGCTTCTTGTCATCAGGGCTTGGTGAATATTCGTTCAGGGGTGCATGCGAGAAATCAGCAACTGTTCTTCTCACGTTTGCATAATACTTCATAAACCATACTAAACATTTTAGGGCTAACAAACTTCCCCCTGGAAGTTGACATGGTAACATCAAGGTCAATTAAATCCCAGATGTACACATTTTCCCCCATGATGGTTGCGAACTCTCGGAAGCATCATTGTCGTGTACGTCCATATACTCGAGAAGTTCTAGTCATAAGCACAAATCTTGATAAACAAAAGAATCATTACCCTCGTGACTTCAGAATCGTCGTGAAATTAAGATGTTGTTGGGTATCAGATCAAACCATAAAACCTTTTTAGCACATTGAGTCATTTGGATCATATTTTAATTACATTTTCTCCCCTTATTTTAAATAATAAACACTTAGTTTTTGAAATACCTTGTGATTAAAATATGTCTTGAAAATTCTATGGGGGAAAATATTATCAGCATGAATGGTTTGGAACGTTTTTTGATTAATGTCTTGAATAATAAGAATGGGTCGTGATGATAGTAACAAAGAACATTAAAACGAAGTTTTCGAAAAACTCACCCCTAAAGAATATGGACCATTGAGAAATTGTTGTCTTTTGAAAACAAGTGAGGGTTTGGAGTGTTGAACACACATTTTGAAAGATTATGAATTGTCAATAGAGAATTCTTGAAGAATTATGTCAACTTTTGAAAAACCAGATATTAGAGGACTATCTTCTAACTGTGAGGGTAAGCGCACTGACACGTAGCACTATCCTATTTTCTTGAGCCAAAAACATTGAATGACATGTTAAGAAAACTCAAGACCGAGAAACGTTAATTTTCTCGTTGTGAGGATAAGTTATAAACCTTCCTTTATTTGAAGTCCGGGTTATGTACTAACATTTGCACATAAGCCATCAAGAAAAATTAGAAATGACATGTTTTTGAAACTATTTGCAACTCTCGCTCGAACTTCATTTACACACCCGTGTCATGTTTAATGACATTTTCTAAGCACGTAATTTTATCGACCCCAAGAACATGTCTAGAAGAATCGTTTTATAAAATTCGTTTTTCTGAATTGTATTTCCTTTTTGAGTTTATATTTTTGTATTTTTCTTTCTAAAATATTACATGGTGATGATTGATGATGATATCAAAGCAGTCCTCATTTGTCAGAACCTCCAGTTCCGCGGAGTCAAACATCCCTACCATCCATCTGACAATATACATTAAACCGATCTCAGGAAGGGCTTTCGTAACTTCAAGCTAATGTATTCAGTTCTGACAAATATATAGCTTTCAATATACCATTTTCCAACCTGTTCCTTTATGAAATGATTAACGAGTAGGGATGTGCTTGGTTCGAGAATGTTGTACTGGGTTGCATGAAATAGCCTATGGCTTACTGAGAGCACCTATCCCCCTCCAACCCCCACCCCCCCGCCCCCGCCCCTCCCCGCATCCGGACCCCGCTACCCCCCCCACCACCCTCACACCCCCCCCCGCCCCCACACCCCCACCCCCAAAAACAACGTATTTTGTTTGTAGTTGAAGCCATAATCCTTGAAGTTGTGTCCCATCCACATACTAGAGCACAACTTGTAGATAACGCCACGTACTCTCTCTGCTGAAGACATTGCAGTGCAGTTTTGATTCTTTGACATCCACTACGAGCTTATCACTAAGGAAATGTAACCCCTCCAGAAGTGCTTTTTCCGAGTATCAAGGCATCCGCATGAACACTGTCTGAAAATCTGTTGTTCAAAGCCAGAATCCTTTGGATACCAGTAGACCCAGTTAATGTACCCTTTAGGTTTTAAAGATTCTTTAACCTCCTTGAGGTGCTTTTGAGTTGGTCGTGCTTGATAACGTGCACAATAGCATACTGCTTGCACTAAGTCTGGTCTACTAGACGTTAAGTACATGAGTGACCACGAATTTGATCTTGTTGAACCACAATAATCAGTAGATAAACAACACGGATTCCCCCTATGCTCTGGTGCCAACACTTTTTGCAACGTGTGTCGTTGTCGTTGTGTGTGTGTTTTCTCTCAAGCACACACACTCTTCCCAATTTGGTCAAAACGCAATGCTCAAAACGCAATGAGTCAAAACGCAATGAGTCAAAACGCAGTGAGTCAAAACGCAATGAGTCAAAACGCAATGAGTCAAAACGCAACGAGTCAAAACGCAACGAGTCAAAACGCAACGAGTCAAAACGCAACGAGTCAAAACGCAACGAGTCAAAACGCAACGAGTCAAAACGCAACGAGTCAAAACGCAATGAAATTTCTTCAAAACGCAATGAAATTTCTTCAAAACGCAACCTGCAATCAAAACGCAATGAAGCAAAACGCAACCAAGAAATCAAAACGCAACATGAATAAAATCAAAACGCAACATGAAGAACATCAAAACGCAACATGAATTTTGCCAGTTTGTCAAAACGCAACGACGAAATATACGAGTTTTTCCACCTAAAATCGCCTAAAAATCGCCCTTTTTGACCTTTTAACTTGATTTCTCTTGCACAATTAGCTACCTTATGCCTAGATCTTGCTTAATAACTAAAACATTCACACATCTAAGCACAAAATCCCCAACACCCGCCACCACAGCTCACCCCAACCCCTCCCTGCAAACCCCCCCCCTAAAAGATAACACGATTCCTTATCCAAGGAATGAATTCAGAAGGGATTACCACTCATAGTGTTTAGGTTTGTCTTGATGGAACCTTACCTCCTATGCCACTCCTTATGTCAATCCGGACATTGAGTTTTGATAAGAAACCGAGGTGACAAAGGACCAAGAGCAACTTAATATTTCACAAAGGTAACGGCAAGAGTCCAACCCACGGTAGTTCAATTAAGAAAAGGTCCAAAATCACCGAAAAACGAACCAGTTGATTGAGCTTAAGAATGATAATAATCCCGAAAAGACCACAACAAATTTGCCTTACCCTTCAAAGGGTTGAAAAGGGACAAAATTCGTGAAAGAGATGATACTTAGCTTCAAAGTTTCATAGAAATCTTCGAATCTTCATTTTGAACTTATCTTTGCAGATGCTCTTGTCCACAAGCCCAAGTTTGCTTTGATGATCAAAAAGTTGTTAAGTAACAAAGATAAGTTTAATTTGAAATAACAAAGACACCAAATGAATGCTAATTGCCTCCTGCGGTCATCTCCAAAAAGCTTCCCGAAAAGCTTGTGACCCGGAACGATTTCTCATCTTGTGATTTTGGGGAGTTTATAATTACTTGGCTCTAGCGGGATATCTAGTCAAGTATCGAATCTCATGCCCCTTGACTAATTTGGAAGAAACTTGGACTTTCAAAAATTCCTGATCTTACAAGTACATAAAAGGTATCTAGATAGCCAAACCGAGACAATTTCTAAACCCCTCGGGATAGCCGAAAATGTGTTCGTTAAGGTCGGAAAATTCTACTTCCCAGCCGATTTTGTGATACTAGACTTTGTTGCAGACCCCCGAGTTCCTTTGATTTTAGGAAGGCCATTTTTGATCACAGCTCATGCCTTGATTGATGTTTATGAGGGGGAAATCATTTTAAGACAAATGATCAATACTGATACTTAAGTTGGTGACACTCACCCAACGATTTCATATGAAATTCTGAATCCGTGAATCGAATGGACCTTATGATGCAACTTGTCGGAGTATGCTCCAAAAGTCTTGGACTTTACCAAGAGTGGTGATTCCACCTCTACTCTCATTTGACCCTCCAACCGTTCACTCCTTTTGAAGGAAGTGCGATACTTCTTGAGCAAGAAATAGAAAGATTTTTAGAAAGTGATGAAATCTTTAGAACATGGATTGATTTGAAGATGATTGTAAATGAGAAGAAGATGATGTAATCTACTTAATTCATTGCTTTGAAGTTTTATTGAATGATCCCTTCTCCCCCAATTATTCCTCTAAAAAGCAAATCGAATAATGTTGAATCAGTCAAAAACATCGATTGAGGACCACCCCCCTTGAACTTCAAAGATTTGCCTTCTCATCTTGAAGACCTTTCTTGGAAAAAGATAATAAACATACCCGTAATCATTTCAACAAGATTTAAAAGAGGATGAGAAGTAAAACTTATTGAGGTTCTTAAGCTCACAAAAGTGCACTTTAAGCTGGAAAATCTCCGACATTAAGGGTATTGACCCTAAACTTTTGTACACATACAAAAATCTTAATGGAGGATGAATTACAAACCAGTGGTTCAAAAATGTTGCAAAGGAGGGTCAACCTAAGATTCATGAGGTATTAAGAAAAGGTCATCAAACTTCTTGATGCCGCTTAATATACCCCATATCGGATAGCCCAATTGTGAGACCCGCCGGGTTCATTGCGTTCCTAAGAGGGAGGAAAATGACCGTGGTTCATAATGATGACAATGAAACTAAACATCCCAACCCGACTTGTGACCGCTGGAGAGTTTGCATTGTTATAGGAAGCTCAATGGATTCCACACAAGGAAAGGACCATTTTCCCTTACCTTTATGGATCAAATGCTTGAAAGGTTAAGGAAATTAGTTTCTATTGTATCTTAGATGGATTTCTGGGTATTATTCAAATCCCAATGACCCTCAACAAGAAAAGACCACCTTTACTTGCCCTTAAATGGAACCTTTGCCTACAAATGAATGCCTTTTGGCCTGTAATGCACCCGGGACCCTTTCCAAAGGTGCATACGGCATATTCCATGAATAAGATTGAGAAAAACCATGGAGGTTTTATGATGACTTTTTCGTTTTTGGGATAATTTTACAAAGTGCCTTGATATTCTATGATAAAATGCTTAATACGTTGTGAAGAAACAAATCTTTTGAGTAATTGGGAAAAATGCCATTTCTGTAAAGAGGAATAGTTATGGGGCAAAAAATTTCTAAAAAGGTTTAGAGGTTGGGATAGAGCAAAAGTAGAAGTGATAGCTAAATTACCTACCCGACCACGTAACAAAAGGAGTTCGAAGTTTTTTTAGGTCATGCGGTTTTTAGTCGAAGGTTTATTCAAGACTTTTCAAAAATCAAAAGACCCATGACTCATCTTTGGAAAAAGAAACTCCTTTTGTCATTTTTCGAATGAGTGTAAACAAGCATTTTAATGAACTGAAAAAAGTTTGAATTGAATCACCAATACTTGTCAGTCCTAATTGGTTATTATGATTTGAGATCATGTGTGACGCCAGTGATTTTGCTCTTGGAGCAGTTTTAGGTCAAAGAAAGGATAAACATTTTCATCCTATTCATTATGCGAGTAAGACGATACCGGGCTCACAATCATTATACCACACTAAAAAAGGAAATGCAGCCCGAATTATATGCCTTTGAGAAGTTCGTCGACCCTATCTAGTTAATCGAGGACCATATGTATACGGATCATTCAGCTATTAAGTACCTTATGGCTAAGCAAGATGCTAAGTCAAGGTTACTTAGGTGGATTCTTTTACTCCAGGAGTTCAATATTGAAATAAGAGATAAAAAAGGAGCTGAAAATGTAGCCGCCGATCACCTTTCTAGACTAGAAAACCCTCACAAGAATGAACTTGAAAAGCAAAACATAACTGAATCTTTTCCTTTAGAGTCATTAGGGAGATTTGAAGCGATCAAAAAGATTAATGTGAATGATAATGTGATTGATGAGAATGAAAAATGTAGTTTGAAAATGTTTGCTTAATAATGTGAATGTCTTAGTGATAATACCTACCACACGCCCATGGTTCCCGACTTAAGCGAACTACCTGACGGTACTATTATAAAAAGGAATGAGTTCACAACTAAAGAGAAAGTTTTTCAAGATGCAAAGCACTACTATGGGATGACCCTTAACTTGTTTAAGAATGTGCGGACCAAGTCAATAACATGTGTTTTTTTGGTAAAGAGGCTCATAGAAATTCTCATGGGCTTGATCAAGTGAGCTCCACGGAGGCCAAGCCATAGAGGCCAATTACACCGCTCGCAAAGTCTTTGACTCCGGATTTTTTTGGCCCACCATTTATAAAGATGCTATCAACTTGGTAAAACATTGCGATGCTTGTCAAAGGCAAGGCAAAATCTCTCAAAGAGATGAGATGCCTCAAAACGCAATACAAGTTTGTGAGATCTTTGATTTGTGGGGGATTGATTTCATGGGTCCATTTCCATCTAGTAGGGGTAACAAGTACATCTTAGTTGCTGTGGATTATTTGTCAAAGTGGGTGGAAGCTAAGGCTTTACCTACGAATGATGCTCGTGTTGTTTGCAAGTTCTTAAAGAGTCTTTTTGCTAGATTTGGAACCCCTCGAGCTATAATCAGTGATAGAGGCACACATTTTTGTAATGACCAATTTGCAAAGGTCATGGCAAAGTATGGTGTGACCCATCGACTTTCGACTCCTTACCACCCTCAAACGAGTGGTCAAGTTGAGGTTTCAAATAGGGGAATTAAGAGAATTTTAGAAAGAACCATAGGTGAGAATAGAGCTTCTTGGAGTGATAAGCTTGATGATGCTCTATGGGCTTTTCGGACTGCCTACAAAACTCCTATTGGATGGTTTGATAATGATGATGATCTCTTTGAGATGGATTCTAACAATGATGAGTGGAAAAGAATTTTGTATGGAGAAGATTTTGAGAGAATGGATTTTGATAGTGATAAAACCAAAGATTTTGACAAATCAAGTTCAAATGTTTTTAAGAGCTTAAGTGATGAATTTGAACCCAATGGTTCAAGTTATGTTGAAGGAAATGATTTGGATTTTCATGTAGGTGATGTTTTATTCTCAACGATCAATGAGGATAAAGTTTTCAAACCGGGTATTCTTGATGTTTTTGACCCACTCCACCCACCCTTAATGGACTTTCATGTTACCAAAGCATTTTCCGGGTTCACATTTTCTCTCTTGAAACTCTTTTCTAAAAAGTTTTTTGAACCCGGGATCAAAAATGCTACGGTATATCTTTCATACCTAGTTTGGGGAGGTTTCCACCTTTTGGAATTTCTTCACCCCTACTATTATCCACCATAATGAACCTAGTTTGGGGAAATGAGTCAAGCTAGGGGACTCGTTAATAAACAAGCGCTTCGTGGGAGGCACCCCATGCTTATCCTTTTCATTTTTTTTCTTTTTATTTTTCTTTGCTTCCCCAAGGACAAATCAATTCGGGGTCAAGTATAGCTTGTACTTGGTTAACAAAAACTAAGCCGTTTAGTAGATGTTTTTGAGCTAACAATGTAAATGATGAGAGGAGGCTTGTTCTTTTTCGTTCTTGTTGGTTGTTTGCTTGTTTGTCTAGGTTTTCCGGATTTTGGAAGATTCATGGTTCAATATTGTGGAAGAACAAAGCAATGCCCACAATTTCCATTGATGGTCTCCAATCTTCTCTTCATAAAGTGGGAAATCTCTTATCCTTGTCTTTATCGAACTAACATCTATTCTTTTGGCATGTCCTTAGAATTTTTGTTAAAGATTCCTTTTGACCCTTATTTTTAAACTTTGAGGACAAAGTTTCATTTTAGTTTGGGGAAGGATATCTTCGATATTGACTTGCATTTCACGCAACCTTGTTTGAATCTTTTTGAATTACCTTTTTGTGAAAAAAGTGGAAATTTTTAAATTTTTGCTTACAAGAGAAGCTCAATAGAAGCTTAGTTTGAGGAAAAACACCACTTTTTGGTAATCCGTTGGTGAGAAATAGGAGTTAATTTTGACTTGACCGGGTGAAAATGCCCTAGCTAGTTCTTTAACCTACCTTTTGTGGGGCCAAGCTTTCACAAATCCTATTGCTTTGGATTTTAAAATGTGAAGAACAAGAAATGATGTAGTTAAATATAAGTGTATTTGCTTAAGCAAGGTTTATTTGGAAAACCTAAAGCTTATATGAATGATTTGTGTCTTTTTACTCCCACAAGCTCTTAACACACCTAATCATACGTGCTCTTTTTAATTTAACTAAGTCAACCAATGTCTTTAGAAAAAGTCTTACATTTTGAAAAAGAATTCATTTTAATATGTAAGTAAGATTTTTGGTTTCAAATTTATAAGTTGATTTTCTAAAGTGAAATTTTTCCATTCATCAAAAATATAATTATAAAAAGAATGCCAATGAAGCATTTCTAATGCAAAAGCATTATTTTTCGTGCCAATGAAGCATTCGCAAAAATAGAATAATAAAAGCTATATATAGTTTTTAATCGTTGGCGTATCCATGTTGAGAGAAAGACTCGGATGGGGTCGCAACTAAGGATTAAAACTATGTACGTAGGATCAAGGTTCGTAGGCATTCATCACTAGGGAGCGCGGCCTAGGTGATGATTGCAACTAAGGGACTTTGGATTCTAGGCTTTGTAGGAAAAGGTGTTGTCGCGATAACCCACAAACGTTAGCAGCGGAGTGGGGGTTCGAACTAAGAACACCGGTTGTTGTTGCGATATCCTATTTGGGAGAAAGGCCTAAGTAGGGGTTCGAACTAAGAACAACATTCCTATTGAAAAAAATAATAAATTATAGTATATAAAAAAAAGAATGGTTAAAAAATTTATTTTCTCAAGTCAATTTATAAGTTTTGTTTCCGAATCTCTTTTAGCTTTGAGTCGAGGTTTATCTATGTTATTAACATTTGAGCTCACAAGGCTTATTTGTAAAGCTTAGATGAATTTCAACTATGAAGATAAATTGATCTATGGTTGAGTTAAAAAGAGTGCACACATCTTAATCATTAATTTATTCCTGGGAGTGAAAAGTTCACAAGTTATAAGTATAAGAGCTTAATCATTTGGATTTATATTGACAATGATCTTGTTTAATAGCTTTGTTTAGTCTAGTGAAAAGTCAGGGAAGACGAATTTTCCTCTTTTGTGCTCTATTAATCGGGAGTAGCCTATTTCAATGAGCCTAAAAGTTGCAAAATTGCAATGATTGCCATTAATGTGTTTCAAGAGATTAAATGTTGAGAAAAGCTTAAGTTGTTTAAAAAGGTGATTCATAAAAGGTGAAACAAGGGCATTTTGGAAACTTGTTAGTTTACAAAGTGTACACTTGATAACATTGCGTGAGGACACGACAATCCTTTAGTTTGGGGAATTTTGATAAATGCTTAATTGTATATATTAAATACCCGTTTTTGCCAAATAAAAGCCAAATAAATGCCAAAAGAATAGAAAATGTGTGCTTTTGTGTCTTATTGTGCAGGTAAGGATTGAAAAGACAAAAAGAAGCAAAAACGATCAAAAACCAGCAAGAAACGGGAAAAAGACAAAGAGTCAAGAGCAAGACAAAGAATTCAGCCAGAAATCACAGCCGGATCAGCCCGACACAGTCAAACTCAGTCAAAGAAAGGAATAAAGAAAGTCAAAGGTCAAAAGTCAAGTCAAGGGGCCATTATTGTCAAGTCTCCAAAAATTCAAGGGCTTACTTTGAAGTTTAAAGATCAAGGGACTTAATTTGCCAAAGAGTAAAAGTTGTTTTTATTAAGAAGAAAAGAGAGGAAAACAACACAAGGGCTAAATTTGCAATTTCAGAAACCTCTCTTAACACTAGCTATGGCGGGACAAAGGTACAAGGACCAAAAGCGACAATATCCCAAACTTTTAAACAAATAAGCCGGCTAAAACGCAACTACCCAACGACTCTAACTGATTTTCCCGCCCAAAACCTACACAACCCAAATTGCGTTTTCACCCAACCCCGCTCCCTTTTTCTCTTATAAAATCGTTCAAACACCTCTCCCACTCAAAAACCACCACGTGGCAAGCCCTTATTGGTCCATTACACCTCATCAATTGATCAAACGGCTCAAAGTTGCTTATAAAGGATCAAGGGCTGTGATTGGTTGGAACATTCAAGAAGCTCTCTCCTCTCCTCTTCCATCTTCTATAAATAGGACGATTTAGCTCATTTTTAGAGACTTAGTTTTTAATTTTTTCAGTTTTTAAGTTTTTTTCATTTTATAAGCATTTTACTTTAAGCTTTTGTAAATTCAGTTTCAATTACTTGTACTATTGTTAAATCTACTTGTACTTCATTTTTTTAAGCAAATACATTCAGTTTTCAAGTCTTCTCATTCTTTAATTTCAAGTTTGATCGAATTTTACCTAATAAGCTCTTAATAAGCTGTTTTGAGCTTATTCATGATAATAAGCTCAAATTCATTTTAAGATTCTGTTTTAGTCATTCAATTACTACTTATAACCATTGTACATTCTATCATTTCCATTTGAGCTTATTTGATCAAGTGTTGGAAGTTTTATGAGGTAATAAGCTGGACAGCTTATTGAGCTTATAACTTTTTGGTTTAGAGGCTTGGGAAGTCACCTAGGTTTTTGATTTGAGGTCACTCACTCTACAAGAGTGACCTCTAATTCTGAGACAACACATTTGCAGGTTTTACTTTCTCATTTTCAATATTAGCATTTATAGCTTATTACAATTTGCTTCTTCCTATGAACTCTATTTTCTATTCCTGTTTTATGTAGTCTAGTTAGGTTATAGATTTGCTAGTTTTAAACTGTTTTAGTCAAGAGTTCATCTAGGTTTCATTTTTACATTTCTGTCTTACTAAGTAGTATAGGCCTAGGAGAGTAAGTATCTTATTTTTCTTAATAAGCTATAGATTTTATAGATAAAATAGCTTAAACAATCTAGATATAGTAGAAGTACATAAAAAAGTTTTTAGATGTTTTAGGTTTTTAAAAAACAGTTTTAAGCTCACTTTTAGTTTGGTCAGCTATACTATAGGAGTGTTTGGATTAGGATTACTTGACTCTTTATGTCAAAGGTTTATTGTGTAACCTCTTCTTATAACAGGCTGAGAATAGACATAATAATAAAAGTTTAGTAGGTTTTAGAGTTTAGTTGGTTGAATTACCAAGTTTAGCATCTAAAATTCTTTTCACAGCACCAGGGTAAATGAATTGAGTAGGACATTTTAGGTTTGATTGTGTTTATAGTTCCTTATTGTTAACTTTTGTCATTTAAGTTGTAAATGCCCTTAGTAAAGTGTTTTGAAAGTCTAAAGCTCAAAGTGTAGCCTGCATTTAGTCATTGTGTCATTTGCATCAGCAAATGACAGAAGAATTTTAGCAAATCTTGCATACTTCCATTTTAATTTTCTTGATAAACTTGTTAAAACTTGGTCTATTTCTTTTCTAAATCATTGAGCTCACATCTTAAGTTACATTAAGTTTCCTTTGTTTTCAACTTTCATCAAATATTAAGCAAGATACAAGCCAAAATGTAAAAACCCCCTTTGAGCCTTAGTTTCTGTGACAGCCAATTAAGTGCTTATTTTTCAGCTTATTGAGTCGTTAAAAGTCCTAAGTGCTTTTACTAAAGTTGTAGAGATTAAGCCACTTTACAACTTTGTAGTTTTAAGTTTTTGCTAATTCTCAAAATTTAATAAGCCAAAAATAAGCTCAAGCGAAGGGTCTGTTTGGTAGTTTTCTTAAAGTGTAGGGTCCCCCGTTTTCTCTTTAGTGTAAATTTACCAAACTTCGCCCGCCTACCCTATACTTTCCTTTAGTTCATTTTCTACCCTGTTCTTCTTAATAAATAAAATAGTTTTAACATTTTAGTTTATATTTTATAAATTTAGGGTTCTTAGTTTTAATTGAACAAATTAAGGTTCAATTGATTGTTAAAATTTGGGGCTTTTCATACTAGTAAATTTCTGCACCTTTATAGTTTATAAAAATCATTTTTCCATATTTTTCTCATTAATTTTGTATTTTCTAGGAATTAAAATAGTTTTTAGTTATTACTTTTTCTTAGATAAATCATAAAAAATAGAAAAATAGTTGAAAAATTAAAATTCTTTTTGCATTAATTTTCATTTTAAATCTAGTATTTTTGAAAAATAAAAGAAAAATTTTAGTGTTAATTTTTAGAAAAAGTTTATTTTTGTTAAATCATTAAATCTTAGAAAAATCATAAAAAATTCAAAAATACATAAAAAATTCTAATTCTTTTTCCTAAAATTTTCATTTTAAATTTGTGATTTTTAGATATAAATTTTGTTTAAAATTGTGTTTTAGTTTTTAAATTTCAGTTTTAGCTCGCGTTTAATTCATTTTGTGCATTTAATTCTCGTGCTATTTCATTGTTTCTTTAATCCTTGCTATTACATTTGTAGTGTAATCAACAAATCAAATATCCTTTACTATTCTAGACTCGAATCCGAATCATTCTTAAATTCTCAATTCACGATTTCGTTGGGACACGACCCGAGTTGTACAATACTTCCCGGATAAAAATATACGGTTGTGTTTTCTTTTGTGAGATTTTTTACCTTTATATTTACTCTTGGTTGAGAAGTATTTTTGGATAGAATTCTTCAAGGATTTAACTCTTTACGTATATATATTTGACTACACATCAGTTGCCCTAACGGAACATTAAATAAACAGCGGGTTCGTGTAATCCGTTCATAACCTACGAAATACTTACACATATCATCACAAGTGTGACAAGGCAACAAGATTAGGAGAAACAATCTGATAAGTAATGCATGATTAAGTAAATACATTTAATTATCATAAAGTTATCACCAGTAGATTAGATATTAGTTTAATTAGTAGTTAAACAAACCAACCTCTCAAACCATAGATTTACATGCTTTCTATAAAATATAAAAACACAAAAATAATCTTCTCTCAACCCCTAGAATTCTGTTAGACCGTGATCAAGCCTTCCCAAACTATTCCCCTAGAGAATGATAACAACCCCGAAGTCTTGCCTATACTACTACTACAACGGTTAGGTACTCTACCTAGGGAGTTGTAAAACTTCTTGTAGAAGTCCCTTACGACAACCGCATCAAGTTTTTGGCCCCGCTGCGTGGGAAATAGTTAGGTTTTGATCATAGTTTAACTTACTTCTACTTGCTTGAATCCTTTCAAGTGAGAATTTAATTTCCACATATTAGCTTTCTTGTAGTATATCTTTTCTTCGTGTGTTTATTCGTAATTTCCATTGACTATTCCACTCTTCATTATGGAGAATGTGAATCCATCTTGTTCTACCTCAAATAGGGAGTTTTTTGATCCTAAGAAAAAGATAGAAATTGAGCCATGGCTTGAGGATAGTAGGATCGTTGACCTATTAGCTGGTTCAGATGAAATAGAATACTTTGATACCTTCCCCACCTTTGAAGAACTAGAATATCACGAGTGGCTCTTGAAATACCCTAAACCATCTTGGGTAAAAGATCTCTTGCATAATTGGTCACTTCCTTAAAAGACAAACTTACATCGATCTAGAATCACCAATTAATGTTATGTCTAAACAATATTACAAAGAGATCATGATTAAAGGGCTAGAGTCGAGACAGAAACCATCCAACCCTAGTAAGAACAACAACTTTGTAGGAAGGAGTCATGAGTTGAAATGTTTTCATAGGAAATTCACATACAATGTAGATTTTCATGATTCTGGAGATACCTACTAGTCTTTATAGATCTCCAATTGGAGAAGTTAGTTCTTTTGGAAAACCATTTGCAAGAAAAACTGGTCTTGTTTATGATCCGAAAGAAGGAACGGTTACTTTCAAAAAAGATAACGAGAAAATCACATTTAAGATGCCTCATAAGATGGAAGCGTTTAACCAAAAGGGATTGAACTAGGTCAAGAGGAAGCACCCTATTGGACCACACTAGGAAAAAGGGAGTCATACAAACCACGACCTAGCTCAGATGGTATGGGTGCACGAATTCCTTACTATGCTAGGAAAGACTTCTTAGACTGTTATTTGCCCGGGGAATGAGAAATAGCTAGAGATGCCGAAATAAATCCCTTTAAGGACGTCCTAGTATTTAGAAAAATGGTGGGATTCTTAGGAGCTATACCTATAAACCTTAAGAGAAATATGTGGGAATCCGAGGATTTGATAAGGAACTCGATCAACTGGGACAAACCACCCAAAAATGGAGACGGGGCATGGCATGCCAAGATTAGGCTAATTGACCCGGACGGAGAAGAATTTACCAAAACCCTCCAATCAATCCCCACTTCTAGGAAACTCTTCGAAAAGGAAGATCCAAGGGAAATCATCGACTTAGATCACTTCTATGACACATAATAGCGTGTGACTTCGAGTCTAGCTACAAGACTCATAAATAAAGAAAAGCGCTTCTTGGGATGCAACCCAATATTTAATTTGATCTCATATTAGGAGTGTCTTGTGTTTTAATTCTTTTCATTTATTCTTTTATGTTTGATTTCATCATTTTGTAATCATGCTTTGTTTTATTTTTAACCTCGTCTTAATTTCAATTAAAGGTATTTTGCAAAAAAATAAGTGTAGGGGAAAATATCCGGGTTTTAAGAACCAATTCAAACATAATAAATAAATTGTTTAGATTAATTCGCGTCAGTTTCGAGTTATATGATTGTATTGACTAATCTCAGGTTTCATGCAGTAATTCATACAGGAAATAACTTATATAATCGCATGCAAGAAGTTTTTCAAAGAAAGTGAAATAAAAATTTTGCTCAGAGCCTAGAGACGACGTCATGATTAATCCTGACAGCGTCATGAGCCCAGCTACAGGAAATTGAATAAATTTTCATGGATATTTTTCAAAAAATAGTTTGCACAACATTTAAATTGGTATTTACTTTAAAAACATGCGTAAACCTCTGATTACATCATTACTCTACATCCTATTTTATGTTTCATAGAGTCAAAAACCCTAAATTCTCAGTGGTATAATATCTATACTCGATTTTATGCTTGGGGTAGTGGTCTTTGTCTTTGATACAGGTTATATTTGATGAGAAAGATCTTGGAGTCCTAGGAAGTTCCATTGGATGATTCTTGAGGCACGATTTAACTAGTTATCGCATGTTTCTTCTCCATTATTGAGCAAACCAGGGGAGTACTAGTTTCTTTTACTTGTTTTCTTTTCCCTTTATTCGTTTTTACGAGTACTTCTATAGAACATTGGGGATAATGTTCAACTTAACTGTAAGAGGGGGGAGGAATAAGCCTTAGAAACTATTCCTTCATTTGTCATTTGCTTGTTCCTTAAAATGATGTGTAATATATCAAAACATAGCATAAAAGGTAATTTTGACCAAAATTTAATTTTTTTTATGACACATACCAACAAAAACCGAGTATTAATAGCGTCTCATAGATAGGAATGTTTATGACTAGCACAAAAACCCTCAAAATTCTACCCCAAAAATGTGAGGTTCGCCTTTAGATCTTTAGGAATTCGGGTATCCATTATTGATACCCAAGATAATTTATACCTTTAGCTTTCTCGAGTTAATATGTGTCTATTCCATCGTTACAGATGTGTACGTATGGTCTTTGTCACCTTTTCTGGAGCATTGGTATCGGTATTAAATTATATGAGTGTACCGATAGTATATTAATTTCTAGAACTTGTTTTTGTGATGAATCCCAAGACTGCATAATAAGAATTAGGATTTGCTAGATAAGAGGCACTAGGATTAACCCATGTTTTAAACCTGTAATTGTTATGATGGTCACACCGATCTTTTAAACTATCCCACATTCCTTTGACCATGCACTTCATTTTTTAGTGCTCGGATACCACAGTATAACCCTCTGAGCCTATCCTTTTTTGTGGTTCTTGTTAATTTTTTGGTTTAAGACGGACTATTAATGAGAGTATTGTTCACCCTTGAACAATTGTTATACCCAAATCGCCTTAAGCTACCTTTGTATGTACTCGCTTTTTATACATTATTGTTTTAACCCAATTAATTATTATGTACTCCCGGTTGCTACGTCCTTATCCTTATATTAAGATTCTTGGGCATGTTTGGGATTCATGGTAGTATTCATCTTAGAAGGATTGGGGAAGATAAGTAATTTATTACCCCCCAATTGAGCTAAATATGCTCCATGTTTATTTTGATCCAACTCAATTCGGGTCATTAGATAGATTGTAAATAATCGAGTATGCTAAATTAAATAAGTTCAAGTGTTAGAGGTGCGTCTATAAACCTCCATGATGTATTATTTATTGATGCAAGGCCGAGCAAAAGTGTATGAAAAAAATGTATATAAAAAAAGAGTGTACAAAATTGTACGTGCTGCCATTTGCTTATGTTTATGTTTATCATAGAGTCAAGAAAAGAAAAAATAGAGATTGGTGTAGAGTTTTGTAGAGTTTGTATATTTTGTCCGAGTCTTTGGCTTAGCAACCAAATCAGCGTGTATTCGTATAAATAATTAGCTAACCCTTTCACTCCCAAAAATTCACCAAAAGTCACTCCCCAATATGTATCCCATTGTTTCCGTTTCCATGTAAGTTTTTATTTCTTACACTTACACCCCACTCTACCTTTTATAAGACCTGTTTTAACATTATTGGAAACAATACTTGAGCAAACGGTGAGGTTGATCATTTACCAGCTATGGTAATTTATATGCTATGACTTCCACTATTTATGTTATAATTTATTATACTCCCGATGTAATGAGAGAATCCCAAACACTTATGTGAGGTGCTGAGATATACTTTCCGTGCTTTTTAATTACGAGGTCTAGAAGGTTGTGTTATAAAATACTTTTAAAGAGTAGATTAAATGACTCTATTATTGCTATTGTCTAGGTAGAAAAGCCCATTTGCTTGAGGACAAGCAAATCTCAAGTGTAGGGGTATTTGATGAGGTGTCATTTTATTACACTATTTTGGGGTCATTTAACCCCCTAAAATCATGCAATATGCCAGTATATGTGCTTATCGTTGGTTTTCGGTTTTTAACTCTTGCGATGACATTAGAAGGAATACACGTGGCTTGGGATATTTGGAGAAGTCTACGGACAAGATTACGGACCTAACCAAATTATCTTGAAGATTTATGATACAGCGCTTGAGACGGGGTGAGGCTTAAAGCGAAGCCGTTCGCAATCCATCTGGTGAGAGTCAGAAATTCTTGGCGACAGCGTCATGGACGTGGGTATCCCAGACTTAATGTGGATCTAGAATCATCTACGTGGCGATGGTGTCAGGACTTCAAAGCGACGTAGTCGTAGCGATTTTCCTATATATATTAAATCAAAATTAGGTTTTTTAAGTGTGTAACTTTGTATAATTTTAGGGAGACGAAACCTAGTCATTCGAGCAGTTTTTAAGGTTGGTTTTTAGGGAATCAAACCCTATTGTATACTACCTTTATTCCCATGTTTTAATAAAGTTAAGATTTGTTTTTTATCCCCATTATTCATTCAATATGTCCTATGTGTTGTTTTGATTGATTTATATTATTGCTTTATCTTGAACATGCTAGGCTAAACCTCCTTTATATTTATTATACTGCATGAAACCTTAGGTTGTAGATCCATTTTGATGTTGCTTCTTGTTGATGGATGTGCGGTTTTAGGGCTTTAGAAATCATTATCATAAGATATTAAATTGGCATGGTAAGTATAGGGAAACACGAGTAGTGTAGAAAGGATACCATCGGTAACAGTCTTCATACTACCTTACCCCTAATATGGTTGATCTCTCTTAAGATATTTCACATGCATTTAATATACTCTTAGAGGTGTTGTAATAGTCTTCATACTACCTTACTTGTGCATTGCCCTAATGGAATATTAAATAGACGGCGGGTTCATGTAATCCGTTCATGACCTAGGAAATACGTACACAGATCATCACAAGTATGACAAGGCAACATATCTAGGAGAAGAAATCTGTGGAGTGGTGCATGATTAGGTAAATACATCTTTTTATCATAAAGTTATCACCAGTAGTATAGATTATGTTTAGTTTAATTAGTTAATCAAACCATCCTCTAAACCCATGATATTTACTTGATTTCTTATAATTATAAAAAAACACAAAAAAGAATTTTCTCTCTAACCCTTTAGAATTCTGGTTAGACCGTGTTCGTGCCTTCATAAAACTGTTCCCCTAGAGAACGATAACAACCCTCGTGTCTTGCCTATAACACACTGCAACTACTATGTTCCTGCTAGGGGATTGGTAAAACTTCCTAGTTGTCTTGCAACCCCTCACATAAGAGCGGACCATAGTAAACCTTAATGTTGCTGAGTAATGCCAAAGTATACTGTCCCTGTGGTGGCGTGAACTGTTAAGCCACGAGAGGTAGCTGGGCCTGGCCAGGGGCCTACGTTTGATGAAGTAAACCATATTGGGCCTGGTGGTTGTTGTGGCTAATGGGCTGGGTAGGCACTTGTGGTGTTAACTGTTGGGTCATTGTGTGTTATAAAATCCAAGTGGAGCTCAAGAAGCGTGGGTCTGATTATATGACTTTGAACCAGACGTATGAAAGTTGTTACCAGTGCTAGTGTTTTTTTCCATTTAACCCCGACCGATTCTATGATTCATGAATAAAACTTGGCACGATCATCGAAGTACACGACCCCTTTTAAGTGATTATATATTTGTGGGAAAGAATGGAGGACGTGTTTGGGGTACTTTATTGCTCATAATTACTAGAGCCATGAGAACGGTCAAGTCGTCGAGCTACTTTCAATATCTAGTGCCAGGACCGGGATTCATCATTGAACGATGATTCTTTTCAAGAGTGCTGTTACGGACCGTTTCTCAAAGTGAGGAGAGAGGTTTACGGTGTCTAGATGATTTCAACAAGTAATGGACAATGCGAGACATCAATTCCATTAACCGCATAATCACCAAGTTTTTCTCGCTCGCTTGACAAATCAAGGTTTTTGAGTCTACTTTACATAGACTTTGATTTTCGTACTATTATTCATTAGCCGTCATTCTTTCCATTCTTGATGAAGCAGGTTCATTATCAAGGTTATGGCTCTACATCCTTGTTATCTTGAAAGATAATCTTTGAAATGATCCCATAATGCTTTGGATTACCCGGTTTGGTAATGACTTGTTATTGAGAGGTCATCTAGGGGATCCAAGGATCACCATCTTGATGAAGATCATCACAGTTGACCACCTTTCGGTTAGTAGACGTGGTTTCTGTTTCTTCTACAATGTGATTTAAGGCCGAGATCTTACCAAGATAATTAAGAGAGAAATAACTTCAAGAGTTGTAGTTGTGTTTATCAGGGTCCAACTTAATGAGGACCTTGTTAGGTATGCTAAAGGGGATGATTTTGTTGGTTGAAGGGTGTGGTGGTGGTGGGTTGTCTTCAACGGCCATGGGAGCTGATTGTGTGGATTAGGGTTTAAGGTTTTTTGGATGACGACATATTGGGGGTGGGGGATGAGGGAGACGTGTTTAGTGGAGAGAAAACAGGAGAAAAAAGATTGGCCCTGATACCATAATGAAGGTTAATTGTTTCCTTGATCATTCCCACAAAACATACGACATATATAGTTTACAAAGATAAGGCTTGAGCCCAAGATCAATCTTACAACTAAGGATACAGCTAATGATGACTAAGGTAAATATAATCATACTAAAAATATGTATTGACTAATATTGATTGGGGTTAGGTCTTTGCATAAAGTTCAGTCGACATAGAAAAAAGTTGCACGGGTCAGGTTTCTATGCTACTTAGAACATACTAAAGATGAGTTTGAGTGATTTACAACTTCTTCTAGTGCATATTTTTTAAAGTTTTTTATTATTAAAAAATAGGATTTACATAGTTGTGAAAGGCAAATAGGCAACAAGCTGCTCCGCTAGCCCCTTTTAAATAAATTCGGAGGTCTTTACTTAACAATTTTGACCTTAATTAATTATTATGTTTTATGTTATATAAATCCTTATACAAAATATATGAATGAATTGAGTGTTAAATTTATTTTCATTTGTATAATTTTCATCTAGCATTATTGTGGAAGTAAATCTTCGTAACCTTCGGATTTGTGATGTCAAAGTCCTTCGGTTCATGTAAGGTTTGTAAAAAAGCGTATCCTCGTCCTGGGTGAGACCCAAGACCAAGCTCTGACATGAGGATAAGTAAGGGATAATATACCAAAAGATATAAGTGAGTGAATGTAGGTGAGAATGCAGTAAATGCTACCTGTTATGGGAGTAAATGAGGGGTATTTATACCCGCAGAGCTACACTACTGAGGTACTATTCTAACACTGTTCTGGCACTATAGAGCATGGCGACCCGACCTACTACTAGGGCAGATGTCAGGTATCAGAAGTACTTTTGGAGTTGATCCGCAAAAACTCGGGCTAAGTAGTAACTACCGGGGTTCTTTCGGGTCCCTTTCGGCTTACCCTTCGGGTCAGACTTTCGGAGCCCCTTCGGGTATCCTTCTGGATACCTACATCGTCAATTATATAACACAAGCCACAATATTTAAGATTAAAATTAAAAAAATAAATAAAATAAAAATCAATATTAGACAACAATTATTAGACGGAGTGAGTAAACGAGTGTGCAAATCAATATCATACGAAAAATCAAGGTTATAAATAGCGTGAGGCTTGGCGTGGCGGCATGGCCAAGCCCCACGCTTTAGGAGCCTTGGCGTTTTTTAAGGCGTGACTTAAAGCGGCACAAAATATGAAAATATTTATAAATTTATATATTTATACCATATTTCAAATATATTGATTTTACAAAAAGTGTCATACATAAAAAATAAAGTTAAGAAACTATCAATCTTTTTCATTTCTACAAATTTTTTTTTTTTTTTATCGAAACTGAATTCAAAAAAGCCTCCACGCATCACGCCTTATCACGTTTTTCACTTCTCATCTCACGTCACGCCTTAGGCCTGCGCCTTGATCGATTGCGTAACGTGGAGGTCACGTCTCGCGCCTTTGCGAGGCTTTAGCGGCGTCATGACGTGCCTTTTAAAAACCAGCGAAAACCCATACACTAAAGGGTATTATTTGCAATTTTGTATATTTGTGGTACAATAAATGAAAAAAGAACAAGTCATCAACCAATTATGTATTGACGTTGACTTCGAAATTTCTTCTCAAGCTGATATATTCGAGATCTAGAAATATAGTTTATATAGATAAACTACACCGCAAATTCCCCTCCTGCTAACATACTTTTCTTCCTGCTCAAAATGAGTTCAGGACCTACGCATTCCGGTTACTTCAAGCGTTATCAAGCTACATCGTAGACACCGAATATGTAGCAACACGCATACCTCCTAGCTTTACACCCGGAGGAACGGACGAGCTTCACAGGAGATGGTCCAACGGGGTTGGAGCCGGTTGGATGAACACTGAAAGTCCTTCGATTTCGAGTGTGCATCATGGGGTTACCGAGAACTCATGGACTAATGGCACCCGTCCATTGGATCAACCTGATTTCGGAGGTCAACAGCCGAGTCGTAGTGATTTAGTTCACAAAAACTTTTCCGAGACAGGAGGACAGGATCAAGTTCATGCTAAAGCACCTGGAGTCTCTAGCGCAGGTGGGCAACGAAATCCATCTCAAGTACCCGATCAAGACACGGCTCCGGCTATTAATCAGCTAGACTATGTTGGGATCAGTTTGGTTGGAAGGAGATTTAAGGATGTCAACCCTACTGCATACTACGTCGAGAAAAATGACAACTGATTTGATATGGTTTTATTGATTTGATTTGATTATCAACGTATTGTATTTCCAATGTTTTTAAAGTTCTGCTTGTACTGTCTGAATTTAGGTTTATTGTAATTTTGTATACCTTCTGTTACTCAATAAAGGAACGTGATACGTTATTTTCCGACTTGCCATTTCAAAATATCCTCAGGCCTGTAGATGGAAATAGATATACATACAGCAACATTTATTAATTTTGTTAAAACTTGTTCGTGTTTTTTCTAAACCATGAATGGATCTCCGAGAACAAGTGGGAGTTGCGGCATCCAACTATTAGATGAATAAGTTAGTATCAGTTGATATACACACCACACAAAATGAAGTGCACATCATAAAAGTGGTTTTGTACCATATGCATTACACATGTAATTTTGTGGTGTGCACATCACTTTATGTAGATATCACCTCTCCAATAAATTGTATTTACCAAATTTAGGTAATGATTGATTACTTGTTATTTATATTAGTTATAATACTCGTGTATGTACAAGTTTTTTTAATAATGTAATTTTATTTATTAGAAAAACAAATAATTTAATTTTTATTTTTTGTTTTAAATATGGTTCTTAATTTTGGATTGTAATTAGTTTTGACTGACTTATTAAGGATTATTATATATACGCACACATGTGTTTTTTACATAAAATTTTAATTATATATAATAGACATTATATCATCTTTAAAAAAATATGATATTGATTGCTGAAAGAGGTGATTATTTAATACCATCACTATTTGATCTTTTTAGTAGTGTGTTTAATAACATAGTAAATTTTCAAAAAGTGTTTAGGTGAGTTGTATCTTGAGAATACTTTTTTATGAAAAGTGATTTGCACATTTTACTAATTGATTTGCACACTCAAAATGTTTGTCTCATGTCATTTATACTCTTGCTACGCTTTGTTTCCGAGTTTGAATGAAAAAAGGGAAAAAAGATGAGTTCAATATGGGCAGAAAAAAAGAGGAGATAAATGAAATTTAATTTTTTATACTATGTTTCTGAGTTAGGAGAGAAAAAAAGTGATACTTGATGATTTTACAATTATATCTTTAATTATATATAAAAATTATATTTTCTATAAGGTTAATTAAGTGATTATATGTCGGAACCCAAAATCACTTACACTTCATTATTGAAACAAGAAAAATAAGATGAGAAGAATTGGAAGAATTGTAGAGAGAAGTTAGAGAGAGAAAGGTAGAGAGAAGAAAAAGATGGATGATTACTTGCAAAATTACAAATGAGAATTAACAAGAACCAACCCCCTCTCCATACTTGGAGAGGGGTATTTTATTTATTGTTAATACCCAAGGAGGCTTCTCAGCCGCCTCTTGTACTCTTGGTATTTACCTAACGGCAGCCTCCTTTTTTTAAATTCTCATTTATATATGGGCTCGGGATTTACTTGAGCTTTTCGCTCCCGCTAAATACCTAGTTACATAGTGATACAAAAGCTGATTAGATTACAATTTGTAAGAGTAACTCCGTTAAATTATACCCGTGTTAGTAGCACCTTATTCTACAACGTATAATTATTTACATGACTGAGGCACCTTACTATAGTTAATAGACACGACAAATTCCCTACAATTGTTTCGACTAATTATTTTGAGGGCTAACAATCTCCCAGAAGTTAGTGAGTCATTTGTTGACACTCCTTATGAGATCAATGAGATTGCTTTTGTCCGGTTAAGTCTTGTTGTTCTTTGTCTCTGTCTACGTTGTAGGGCTTTTGTTATTCATGCTTTTTGTGATATTTGATCTTGGAGCCTCTTTTCATTGTCTTTCGACTTCGTATTTATGTCTCGGAGATCTTTAATCTTTTTGTCTTGCTTGTCTTGATATCTTTGCCCCACCTTGCGATCCTTGTGTCTTGAGACAACATGCTCATACTGTGCATCATCTTGGAAAAGCTTGCTAACAATCTTAACCTTGATTAGATTGATATCTTGAATGAGATCTTGTATATCAGAGTTTGTGCGGGAAGTCTTTGTCTTTAATTCTTGAGCTTTTCATGATTCTTGAATCTTGATGCTTATAGAAATGTTTTTGTAGATTGAGTATGGGCATGTGAGTAATGAATCAGACTTCAGCTGGCATGAAGGAATCACCATCTCCTCTTTATGTATCCTGAATTTAACACAGTTAGCAATAAAGCGGTTCAGTGGACGGGAACTATGGCCTTTGTCATTCGTCGGATTTGGTTATAGATTAACCTCGGTTCCATGAGGGACCGTTTTTACAGTATAAATATTGTACTGTGATTAGGTAGAATCAAAGAATCTCCTTGACAGGGTTTCCAGCTCAAAGCTAGGATCTTCTAACACATATGTATAGATTTACCATGCTTGATAGTTTCATTACCGGAACGTCTCAAGCAGCAACACTGGTTGAGTGAATCAAGATAGTTACTATCTTTCGATTAGCCGTCAATTCATTTCATGGAACAAGTTTGATTAACATGATAGCACCTTCGTTTCTTCCAGTTGCACACGTTTGATTCATATAGAATCTCGCAAGTCACCTACCAAGATCTTGTTTGACATGTGGCTCTAGCAGGATTTCCATTCGTCAATTATGAATACTAAAGAGGACGTATCACTATTGAATGTTCTGGCACATCACATGGATAATGCGTTGGACTCTTGTTTAAGCTTGTGAATTTAATGATGTTCAACAAGTGTTTGTTTGTAATGTGTTCCTAATGAGATTTAGTTGAATGATCTCTTGGCTCTGACTCGATTAGTGCGTGTTTTGGTTTTAGTATTCGGATGGCTGGAGCGAATATGCCAGCTATTTCAATATTAACTAACTCGGAATGAGAAAGTCAATAGAAGGTCGTGGTTGTATATCCGTGACAAATGAGACAAGTTTTTTTGAGAGAAACCTGAATGGCTGGGACAGGGTTGTGCGTTGGCATCACAGGGTAATGATGTCGTCGTCAATGTCAGCATTCAACATTGTGATTTTGACGCATATGTATGCCCGGTTTTTGCCTAAGTTGTGTGGAGGGCTTCTTTCTTTTAGACCCTTTAACAATAATTACTTTTTAATTCTTCAACCCCTTCAATGCTTACCAACGGACGTCATTACTAAATCCCTTGTTGTGATTGTTCCAGTGTTAGCTCAATCTTAGTCGGCATTCTTCCCCGTATACCCATTTCTCCAATCATACTAAGGCTGCTACTTTCTAACTATGGAGTGTCCTTGGGTAGATCCTCCGGTTATGTTTGGATCATAGACAAATTCCTGAACCTTACCACCTTATGACTTCAGAATCGTGTGAAAATAAAGATGCTGTAGTGTATGAGATCGTAACATAAAACTTTTTCGAATAGCACTTTGAGTCTTTTAGATCACATTTTAATTACATTTATCCCTTTTTTTTAAATTCTAAGTCACTTTGATTTTGAAATACATGTGTGATTAAAATTTGTCTTGGATAAAGGCAATGAGGAAAAAACGTGAGCTTAGCATGAATTATTTGAACTGTTGTCCATCTTGCTCCCCCTCAATTTTACATATGTTTGACACCAAAAACAATGATACTAAGTTGTAAAATCGATATAAAATTGAGGTTGAAAACTTAGTCATTATTATTAACGATCATTCTATTGAATTGTCATCATTAATCTTGTTGTTATTAAGAGACTTTTTGGGAATGGTTTGATATGATGTATCCAAACACATTAAACTTTGTTTTTCGAAAAACCCCCCCTTGAAAGATGGAGTGTTGAACACACAATTTTGGAAAGATTATGAATCGTCAGTGAGAAATTCTTGGAAAAATTTATGTTCAACATTTTTTTGTAAAACATCATGTTTAGAAGACTTATATTCCAACTTCTAAGGGTAAGCGACACTTAGCGTCACACTCTCCTTTTTCTTGAGCCTTTTAAAACTTTGAATGTCTTGTAAGAACTGCTCAAGACCGAGAAAAGTTGATTTCTCGTTGCTTTGGATAAGTTGATCTATTGGGAATAAACTTTCCTTTATTTGATGTCGGGTTATTACTGATATTTGCACATAAGCATTAAGAAAAACTTAGAAAATGACATGTTTTGAAAACTTTTGAAACTACTGTTTTCAGAACTTCTTTACACGCCGTGTCGATATTAATAACATTTCTAGGTTCGTAAATGTTATCGATTCCAAGGATGACATGTCGTGAAGATATTTTTTGAAACATTTTCTGATTTTTTGATTTTGTATTTTCTTTTTGAAATTTTATATTTTGTATTTTTTCTTTTCAAAAATATGTACATGTTGATGTTTGATGAAGTATCAAGCAGATTCTTTTGTCAGAACCTCCAGTTCTGCTGGAGTCAAACATCTCATACCAATTCGCCTAACAAGATACTGAAACCTTTCTTCAGGAAGGGCTTTAGTTAAACAATGTCAGCCAGAGTAGGGATTCAAGTTCTGTCAAGTTTTAGTTCAATTATTCGTTTTCAACATGTTCTTTGATGAAATGATACGAGTATGGATGTGCTTCGGTACGGTGTGCTGTACCGGGGGTTGCCAAGAGACTGTTATGGTGACTGGAGTTTCACTATAAACGGTATTTTGTTGTAGTTGAAGCCATAATCTTGAAGCTGTGTCCGCATCCACATTACTTGAGCACAACTTGCAGATAACGCCACGTATTCAGCCTCTGCTAATGACATTGCAGTACAGTCCTGCTTCTTTAACATCAAGCATGACTAAAGTACACTAGGAAACTGTATTACCTCCAGGAAGTGCTTTTTGCGAGTAAAGTATCAAGGCCAACCGACATGATCGGAATCTGGATAAGCTGTTAGATCAAAAGCCAGAACCCCTTCGCGATACAGGAGTCCCATGTGAATGGTACCCTCTTAAGTATCGAAAGATCCTTTTACCTTTGAGGTGTTGTTCAGTCAGGTTATTGCTTGATATCTGACTCACAATAACATACAGCTTGCACTATGTCTGGTCTACTAGATGTCAGATACATGAGTGGACACGATTTTGCTACGATAGTCAGTTTGGTTCTACGGGTTCACACTCAAGTTGCTTATATTTTGGTTTGGTAGCCATTGTGTACAATGCTTTGTCCTTATTTTCATACCATGTTTTTTCAGAATCTTTAAGAGGATTTGTGCCTGATGATTAAAAATACCTCGTGGGGATTGGTGGATCTGATTAGTCCTAAATAAAGAATTTCATTTCCCCCATTAAGGACATCTCAAATCTACAGTGCATTATTTTTTTCAAAAAACGTTTTGAAAAATTTTTTGGTTTGTGGACAAAAAAATAATGTCATCAACGTAACTTGCACAAGTAGAATGTTCTCCCGTATTTTATCGTGAATAGAGTCGGAGTCAATGATACCTTTAGTAAAAACAGTTTGATAATCAGGGAATTTTGAGAGTTAATCGTACCAGGCTCTCGGAGGCTTGTTTAATCATATAGAGCTTTTCCTTAGTCGGCAATACTCTCCCCTATTAGTTTAAACATTGTGCGTATGATCAGGATCAACGAATCCGTTGGTTGTGCAACAAAAAACCTCTCCTCAATGGACCATTAAGAAATGCCGTTTTCACGTCCATTGGTAAATGGAAAGATTGTGTGCAGCATATGCGACAAAGAGATCCATGACCAGCCTCTCCTAAGCGAGAACTGGAGAAATGATTCGTTCAAATCAATACCCTCTTCCTGAGCATAACACTTTGCTACAAGTCGTGCTTTGTTGCGAATTATAGTTTGGTCTTCATCCTTTTTATTTTTCCATAACCACTTTAGCTTGATTACGTTCTTGCCAAAAGGTTTGTCAATGAGTTCCTAGACTTGTAGTCTGTCAAACTGATGAAGTTCTTCCTGCATTGCTTCTATCCATGCAGAATCAGCCATTGCTTCCTTAATGTTTTTCGGTTCAACAATACTCACGGTGAGTGCGAACATACACATTTCAGGATCTGTTGCAAGTTGTCGTCTTGTTTGCACTGGCTTGGATGGATTTCCACGAACTTGAGTTAACGGGTGATCTTTTGTCCATCGGTATTCGGAATCTTGAGGTTGATTGAAGGTATGCACATTTGAATTACCAATATTGCGTGAGGAAGACTCAGCAATTTCTTGTACCGGTGTACAGAAAGGATTGGTAAATTCTGCTTGATGATCGTTGTTTTCCTCAGCATGAACATTTGTAGGAGTTGATGGTTCTGATGGAGGTTGAATATTCATTGAAGGTGGTGTGTCTTTTTGAATAGAATTGTCGGTGGGAGAAGAAGACTTGTTGACACGAGAAGTACCATCATTGAAAAATTCATCGTACAAAGGACCGAAAAGAAGATCCAACTCCTGTTGTGATGGAACTGTTGTATCTGCTGAAGGAGAAACATTTTGTAATTCTGGTGCGGGGTCAGGGTTGTCATAATCTGACACCTTTTGTCGTTGGGGAACGAGGCCTGAAGTGTCATTAGCAACAAACGTCTCTGACATCTCTTTGATCTCATCAAATCTGAGATGGATGGATTCAACTATCAACCTTGTTCTCTTGTTGTAGACACGATATCCCTTTGACTGAGTGGAGTATCCCACCAAAATGCACGGATCCCCTTTTTCTTTCATCTTATCCAAATTTTCACCATCTCTTGTTAAGTAACAAGTGCAACCAAAGATGTGAAGGTGTTTAATTAAGGGTTTTCTGTCATTAATGATGTGATATACTGTTTTCTCATGAGTTAGGATGATGATTCATCTGTTTTGAGTATAGCATGCGGTTGCAATTGCTTCAGCTCAAAAGAATAAAGGAAGTTGAGAAGCCGAAAGCATCGTTCGAGCAGCCTCAACGAGAGTGCGGTTTCGTCTTTCGACAACGCCGTTCTGTTCAGGTGTTCGAGGAGTAGAAGTTTGATGCTCAATTCCTTCTTCTTTAAAGAATGCATTAAGTGTCTTGTTTAAGAACTCAGTGCCTCTGTCAGTGCGAACAGAAATTACTGGGGCTTGAAGATTTCTTTGGATCATCGTGAGAAAGTCTTTTAAAACTTCTGGTGTTTCATCCTTGGAACGTAGAAAGAGAGTCCAAGTGTATCTGGAGTAGTCATCGACGATTACCAGAATATATTTCTTCCCATTTATGCTTGCAACCCGCATTGGACCACATAAGTCCATATGAAGCAAATTTAACCGTCCTTTCGGTCCTACGGAACCGGAGGTTAATCTAACCAAATCCGGACGAATGACAAAGCCATATTCGTCCACCCGCTTTATTGCTAACTGTTTTATTTCAGGATACATAAAGATGGAGATGGTGATGCCTCATTCCAGCTGAAGTCGGATTCATTACCACATGCTCATGCTCAAACTACAAAGACATTCTATAAGCATCAAGATTCAAGAATCATGAAAGCTCAAGAATTAAAGACAAAGACTTCCGCACAAACTCTGATATACAAGATCTTCCTTCAAATATATCAAGTCTATCAAGGGAGATTGTTAGCAGGCTTTTAAGATGATGCAAAGTATGAGCATGTTGGTCAAGACACAAGATCGCAAGGTGGCAAAGACGATCAAGACGGAAGGATAAAGATTTAAAGACCTCGGACGAAAAAGACGAAGTCTAAAGACAATGACAAAGGCTTAAGATCAAAGATCACAAAGCATGAAGGAACAAGCCTACAACGTTGACAGAGACAAATATCACAAGAGCTTAACGACAAAAGCAATCTCATTGATCTTACGAAGGAGTGTCACAATGAACTCACTTCGGGGGAGATTGTTAGCCTCAAAAATATTGAGTCGAACAAGGAAGTTCGTTTATTATATTAGGTCTCGGTCACATAATTAATTATACATTGTAATAGGCTAGAAGGGTAAACGGGCTCGTAATGTAAGCTAATATTGTATGTGTATCGGGCTAAAGCCCAAGTCAATCTCAAGCCCGGCCCAAGTAAAAGCCCACACGCCCCATGTAGTTGTGTAGGGTATATATACCATTTTCCATCAAGGAAAATGGTGTTGGTTCATTTGTAAACTTTTTCCATTTGCAAGTAATTCAACCATTTTCTCTCTCTAGCTTTCTCTCTCTAAACTTCTTCTAATTTCCTTCTCTTTTCTTCTTGTATTCGAGCAACAAGTAATGAAGTGAAGTGATAAAGAGTTACCGACATACGCTTTAACGTTTAAATTGCGTTTTTCGCGTTTTTGACCTAACGGAACCCCGAAACTCGAAATATTTTCGTGTAAACTTTAGTTATCGTCCATCTCATATTCTTAAGTGAAAAATTCCGTTCATATCCCCCCTCTATATATTAGACGCCCAAACCCAAGCCAAATGCACCATAAGTCTTGAAATTAAATAAATGACATCTTTTCTTGAACTTACCATGCATGTGTATGAAAGTGACACATGAGAGTGCCCATTTCATGCACAAGTATCACCATTTGACTAGAACATGTGACCATTTGATCACATGACTTCTCATTTTGACCAAAATTCAAATTTAAGACCTAATTCATGAACCTTGATCAAAAATTTTGAACCACATGGTCCTTGTGGCTTGCCTATTGCCGAACTACACACACACTTTTAGTGTGTGTTGGTCACTTATACTCCACTTGACAAGTCAAAACCCTAGCTTTTGGCCTATAAATACCATCACATATCATAACTTAGGGTTTCATAATCATTTTCAAGCCTCCAAAAATTTCTTTCTCTCCCTTTTGTCTTCTTGAAACCCACGGCCAACCAACACCCTTATAGGGTTCCTATTTTCTTTGATTTCTTGCATAATCCAGGCATACTAAGTTCATTTCTAAGAACATCTATGGTGTTTGCAAGTATTGGTTCTTTGATTTAAGGGTTTTCTTCAAGATCTACAAATTAGGGTTTGGTTATTATTTGGGGTTTTTCAAGATCTAGTGATTTTGGGTATAGATCTTGTGTTATTGCTTCTTGTTCTTTATTCTTGTAAGTATCTTGAATCTTTCTTTGTGGTTTGCTTATGTACTTCTTATATGTTTAAAGATCCATACATCTATATGTTGTGTTTTATTTTTTTAAAGATTTTAAAGCATGATTTTATAAATAATGATGCTACTTTATTTCACTAATTAAATATTATGTTCTTGGTGAGATGAGAGTTGAATGAGTGTTGCAACAATAGAAATGAAGGGATTAGGTTAGATTTAGGTGTGGTTTTGTTGTGGATTAGTTGTGAATGGAGATTAGGCTAGATTAGGCACTATTGTGAAGTTTGGGTGGATTTTGGTTGCGTTTTTGACAAAAGTGCTTGCTGCCCTAAATTTGTTTTGATGTTTTGGTCGACCTAAAAATGTTTTCATTAGGCGTAAAAGTGGTTTTTGGAGAGCTAGTTTTGAATAGATAGTTTTTCCTATATCGCACATTAAAATTGGATTTAAAACGACTAAGTTATAGCCAAATGAAACTTGAAACGTTTTTCGACAAAACCGGATGAATAGTGTGTTGATGTGAATAGTAAAATGAGTTTTCGGACATTTTTGGACTTTCTAAACACTAGCAAATCATATAGTAACACATACCTATTGATTAGTATCATTTGAAGACGCCGTTAGCAAATTTTAGGAAAATCGATAAAGTTACTAAAAATAGTAAGTTTGGTAAAAATTTAGCGATTAACGGAAATAGAAGTTAAGCGTTTATGAGCTGTTAGTATGTTTTGAAAATATGGAAAACTTATATAAATCTAGGGGGACGTATTAACATTTTGAACTAAAAACTTTCTAAATAGAACTTTCTAAAAATTGTAATTTTTGGTTAAACGCCGAAACTTAACGAAAAACTATATGATTTTATTTCGTCATGATTTGATAATCAACTAAATGCAAAAACACACATGGATGTCTTTTAATGATGAACATATAGTGCAATTCTTGGCATACTTCCTGTGTTTCTGAGACGCGTTATTATTCTAGGTCGCGGCTAGATTTCTATATCATCTTTTACTTGCTTGATTATCATTTGCTTATTTTTCTAAGTTGAGTTCATAGCCCCATGCTTTACTACTTTTACTTTACTATTTTGAGGTGAGAAACATTTCTTGTTTTTAAACTATAGACACAGTTACTTTACGTTTCCTTTTCCTGATTACGTGTTGCCTAAGTAGCGAATAGACCACCAATGCCCGAATTATCATGAACCGTCAATTGCTTAACCGACCGTACTGGTTAAGTGAGCACGGATGTTGTAAATAGATCTATTGGGAGTAATTATCCTTATCCGGGTAAGTAGCGCTTACTAGTTTCAGAGGTCCGAACAAACGGATATATATATCAGTTTCTTTATCATTCAATTTCTCATCAAAGCAGGATAAATTTCAATTGCAGCCTCGTTGGGACATACGACCCGGGAATATCTCTTCCGGAATTTTATCATTGATTTGATTCTTATATATTTTATATATATACCGTCAACGAATCATATCTCCTATAACTGTCACGTGCGTACTGTGAACTTGTGGTCCACCTTTAATATTAAATTTAAACCTATGAATTCACTCAACTTTATGTTGACCGTTTTAGCATATTTTTCTCAGGTGCTTAGCTATGGATGTCTTTGCTTGCTTGTTGGTGTTGCCTAGCATTGGACCGATTTCAAAAGCTATTATTATTTATGATTAACATCGTTGTCAAACTTTAAAACCTTTTATTCGCTTCCGCATATTATCGTTGGGCCTATGTAAAACTTTAAATATTTTAATCAATGCAACGATGTTGGATTTTAAATGTACCCATAGAGGTCGTTCTTTGTATCTTGTGTGATGTGTATTATGACGTCACGCCCCCGGACACGTGTTTCCGGCTAGGCCCTGTTTGGGGGTGTGACACGAAACCATGTGTTTTGGACCAAAATCAAAACTTTTTTGAATTTTGGACCAAAAGTGAAATACGCATCAAACCACAAGGACCAAAAATGTACTTAACTCAAAAAAAATATATAACTTGAATAACTTTCTAAACACTGGGGTCGTTTGGTTTGTTGTTAGGAATCACAATGGGTATCGGATTTGGTATGAGGTAGAATGACAATGGATATGAAAAAGTGTATGATTACGATTGTTTATGTTTGGATGACAAAATATGATATGAAAAAAATGTATAGATATTTGAATTTTGTAGTGGAAATGAGATGGACTCACATAGTGTATTTCATTGACACCAAATTGATGGGTAATAAGTCTATGACTATGATATACTCATTTCATTCCTGAACCCACTAAACAAGCATTTTTAATCACTATGAAACTCATAACCCCATTTCCATATACACATACTAAATTGGTGTTTAAAGAACTACTGCATGAATAACATAATTTTTGATTATATGTCATCCACATATGGCCACTTGATACTTCCTTTAAATAAAACAGTCTCGTCCCTTTCTCCAACTTGTTCCCCTTCCCTTAACTCCAAAGCCTCTTATAGATCTATATCATCACATCATCACATCAAATATTCACATTCCATCTCCATAAAACAATGTCACAACCATCACCATCACAACACCTCCCTGACACCACTACTTAACGCTCATTCCATCCAACCAACCAACCAATATTTCCACCAATGGCAACCCAAGGAACCCAAACATTCCACTGGCAAGAAGACGACGACGATCTAGACGATGAAAACTTCGAAATCAAAGGAAGTACACTCATCTACATAACCATCTTATTTTGTATCATAGTTATTGTAACATTCTGTTTCTTTCTTTACTCTCGTTGCATTGCTCGGTCACGGGCGACTGTTTCCTCGTCCGATGTTTCTAGGACATCTCCTACAATGTTATTGTCTCAACCGCAACGGGGTCTAGATGCTGCCAAGATTATTAGTATACCTATCACTGTCCACCGTTCGATGGAGAATAATGAAACAATGGAATGTAGTATTTGTCTTGGTGTTTTTGATGATGGTGTTAAAGTTAAAGTGTTACCACGTTGTTGTCATAGGTATCATTGTGAGTGTGTCGATAAGTGGTTAATTACACATTCGAGTTGTCCTATATGCAGAACTACTGTACAAGTCGACGACTCACCTGTTTGATACTTTGACTAGGTTTTCCTTTTTGTTTTTTTTCCATGTATTTTTAATTTTAATTATTAGTTAAGTTATTTTGGGTTTTCCAATATGATTGGGATCGAAAAGATTCGACCATGTGAAGTGGATATCAGATTTTTAAGTTATCAGATTTTCAAATCTATTGTCGTTGTCATCGTTTCATTTCTTGTCATTTCTAAAGAGGACCGATAACAAAATGTGATATCGGTTTATAGAAAAACTTGAAAAAGCGGATATCATTTTTTTAGAGACGCGTTGAGTCGTGCTTGCGCTCTAGCAATACTTTTTGAAATGTTTTATTATTTCCATTTTAGGACTAAGCTTGAAAATTTTGTCCATCTTTGTTTTTTCTCATAATAGAAACTGATTTACCCACATGCACCTACCTGGCTACATATATGAGATGCATGCGCAAATGTATTGTGGATGTGTACATATCCAGCTCTTAGGCAGCCCATAATAGTGCATCGTGAGCAGCCGCGTGACCCCAAAGTCACGTGACACCCAATTTTGTGGGTTGCCTAACGCGTGAGGAAGCCCAAACCAAAGGACGAGCGGTGAGCTAGTAACCAATCGGTTTTTTGCAAAAGTGCTCCCGCTTTCCAACGGTTACTAACATTTAAAGAAGGAAAAAAAAAATCCTCACTACCTTTTTATTACCTACAAATACCCATCAAACTTTAACATTTTTAAACAAAACATTTCATTTTATATATTCTCAAACTCTCAATATCATTTTATTTGCAAAATGTCTCAAAAAACACTCTCTGAATTACAAAACATCAACAACGAAAGACTACCCGAAACACTTCCCCAACACCTGAAGAAACATTTTGTCTCGAAAATACTCCACCGTCAAACCCACAAATAAACCTCTGGCCATCATCGTTTTTCTTTATTTAAACAATACAATTATACAACTAAAAAATTTTAAATACTAATACATTTCGAGCTTCGGCATGGCCATCACCCGAAAATATATTAGTGACTCAAGTAGTCAAGTATGTCGAGCTTCGTCATTGCCATCAACACCGTTATACTCAAGTCCATTAAATCTCCAAAAATTCTTCTACACTAACGTGTTCAATATCTAAGACTCAAACTCACCTTCATCTAATTCGGTATTTCGGGAGGTGATTACCCTAATTCAACTTCTCCTCTTGCTAATAGTTTCTTCAAACGCTTCTAATATCTGGACCTTCCAACGATTTTTCATGTTGTACCCTATCCTACTCATCCTCCAAAAATCTTCAAACATACAATACATCCACGGATTCGGGGGTTAGTCTTGACCTTACTTTTCCGATATAAATTCTACCTGCTAATAGAAAGTCCAGATTCATGAAGCTACCGTCGAAGCTTGGAACCTTTAATAAGTCACGAGCCATAGCGGATAAAATTGGAAAATTGGATTTCTCTTTCTTTCCCACCAAGCCAAAATGTCAAGTTGTAAACTCTTCGGGCCTTAAAGTTATTAAAAATTTGTAGCCATAAAAGTCCCCGAACCGCTTGTTGGGGGCCGGATGTTCGATGACCGCTTTGTAGCGTCTTCAAATAAACTATATACAGGTTTATATTAGATTCACTGTGCCATTCGGGAGATCCGCCCGCATTTGATCAACAATTGGTTTGTTGTATTTGACCCTATTTTGTTGCATAAATTCCAAATAATTTTTTTAAATTATCGTAAATATAAAAATTTTGGGAGTTTATATAGTTGGGAGTCGGGGTTGTCACTCAGAACCCAAAGGATAAGTCTAAATATTGTTCATTATTCTTGTTATTAAAAAGTTCTACGCGCCTCCAACATTTAAAACATGATAATTGCGGGAACGTAACAAGTAAAAAACCAAAGGTAAATAGGCAAAATATTTTAAGCAAATTTCTTTTTTATAACTTTAAACCATTTTTCTAAACATTTGACTATGTGAGGTTTTTAATTCGTCTAATTTTTCCTCATACATAAATTGATTTAAAACTAATGAGCTAGTTGGGTAATAAACACCCTATAATATATGTTGCCACTTTAAAAAAAACTTGTAAAAAAAATAGTTAATCATTTAGTAAATCCCATATCTTGAGTCCTTATCGAAACGTACTAATTTCTTTCTATAACAAGTGATTCTAAAAGCGTTTAAATCTCACGTTGTCGTAAGATATTTTTCAAACATCAGCAAGTAGAATTCCACCTAGTTATATTATCATAGCAAGGTCCTAGAGGGTTTCTTCCACCACATTGTTTTACGAAAACTTCTTAGGTTCTTTTGTCGTTCGTTACTCGGAATATATATTTAACTAATAAACCCCTAAATTCAATCCTTAACTATCACATATTTTTAATGCCGCTTGCACTATAAATTTATAACAATAGCAACACAACTGTGAATGAAAAAAAAAGAATCCATCTAAAACGGGTTTTATACGTAATTTTATACAAATCCGATAGCTCTAGTATTATTGGATGCATTATCTAGTGAAATCGTAAAAAACTTTACATATAAATTATATTCCATTAAAGTGTCTTGTAAAATTTTTCTAAATTAGATCCCTAATGAGGATAACCAAATAGTTTAAAAAGCAATTGTCCGTTTCACATTAATAACCAAGATACGGGATTAAACAACCAATGAGCCGTAACGGCTAAATAAGAATTTGCGTACCATGTGGTGGGCGGTCACAAGTATCCCGTATTATAGAAACACCATATTTTATATCACGCAACCATCAAATATATACTTTTTTAGCCGTTTCCCATAATTTTAAAAGCAATCACTTCTAAGAGTAGTAACGACTTACATGTTTGATACCGCTTTTGTAGCCTCCTTTTGATGATCTCCGTAAGCTTGACGTTGTCGAAGTGGATGAATGGAAGCGCTTGTTGAATTGACAAACGCTTCGAAAAAATCAAGTCGAGACCGCAACATATCAAATATAAAAACTTGACCATCCGCACCATAGTACCTTGTGACGTATCGATCATTTTCGCTAACCGCATACAAACCGCTCTTATAGTCCGGATGTAGAGTTGGACCCGGGGTATATAAAATTTCATTAACATTATCTGCAACGCCCTTTTCACCCCATCGATCATAATACACATATCGTAATTAGACCAAACATCGCCTTTCTCGTAGTTTGTCTATTCGCACCACATCTTCATTTGTGTTAAATTTTCGAGCATGAACTAGTAGAAACGGAGGCATTAGTGGAAGCTTGTTGTTGATTGTGAGTTTTCCATTATAGCAGGATTTGAAAATAGAGTATATATAATCACGATTAGAGAGAAAAAAGAGAGATTAGTGAGTTTTTTGATGTGTTTTTCACCCCAACCCATTACATGTATTTATAGTACTAAACAAGTGCCCTAAAAACACAAAAAAACAAAAAAAAACACAAAAAACATATATAAACGGCTTAGTAGCCGTTATGTTTTTTTTTTTTTTTAAAAAACCGTTTAAAACCGTTTTAAATCCGGTTTTTTAACAAAAAACGGCTAAATTGACACGTTTTTTATATTTAAACCGGTTAAAAACCGGTTTTTTTTAAAAATTTAAAAAACGGCTAGTTTGAACTTATATTTTTGAACAACCCGGTTTTTTTACCTGTAAAAACCGTTTTTTTTTTATAAAACTATTACGGGTATAAAAATAAAAAAATTAAAAAATTAAAAAAAAAAAATTAAAAAAAAAATAAAAAAACCGGTTAAAACCGGTTTTTTTAATAAAAACCGGTTTAAAACCGTATAAAACCGGTAAAAAACCGGTATGGGAAAAAACCCATAACCGGTCTAACCGGTTCGGTTATATTTAACCGAACCGGTTAAAAAAAAACCGGTTTTTTAAAAAACCGGTTTTTTAAAAAACCGGTTTCGATTTTTTCGACCGGTTTTTTAAAAAACTGGTTACAACTTGCATCTCTAATACACAATAGGTGACAAATCTAGTGTCGTTTTGACAGTGGGTCACCTGCTACAGTAACGGGCTCTCCTATTTTGGGCCAGCTTGATTTTAGTTTTTTTTTTTTTATTTTTTTTAAATTTGTATGCACAAAGTAGGAGTTAAAAAAAATATTACAAAAGTTCTGATTTATTCAGATAAAAAAAATACCCGCCGAAACATCTTCGATACCTTATAACTTTAAAATAACCGATATGGTCACAAACGTACAACTCATTATATTAAAAAAAAACCCATATAGCAAAAAAAAAAACAACACTTTAAATATAAGGCCCAACACATAAGTTATAAATATACACAATAGGTGACAAATCAACTGTCGTTTTGACAGTGGGTCACCTGCTACAGTAACGGGCTCCCTCATTTTGGGCCAGCCCGATTTTGGTTTTTTTTTTTATTTTTTTTATTTTTTTTTTTTATTAATTTGTATGCACAAATGTAGTAGTTAAAAAAAATATCTACAAAAAGATCCGATTTATTCAGATAAAAAAATACCCGCGGAATAACTCGATATCATAATAACTTTAAAATAACCGATATGTCACCAACGATACAACCCATTATTAGTTAAAAAAACAACCCATATAAACATAAAAAACACAACACTTTAAACATGAGGTTCTCAACACATAACCCATAATAAAAAAATATTACTAATATACACATGTTGTGCCGACAAACTAGCCTAAAATTCGCAAAAAATGTGGCCAAAATCTGGCCCCAAAGTAAAAAAAAAAATACAAAACGGTCCTGCCTAATACTCTACAACTTTTAACTATTATTACGATTTTCTTAACAAAAATCCCGTAAAATTAACAAAAAAAACACTACAATTTTTTATTGTATTCACAACATTTTTTACATTCATCGCCCCAAAAAGAAACATATAGTGAATGCGTCCTCAAAAAAAGAAAATATTCGGAAAAAATTAACCCGATCCCAACGCAAACAAAAATTTCCGACAACGTACCACAAAAAGGAAATATTCGATGAAAAAATTAGCAAAAAAAAAAACCCAAAAAATAGCTAAAATCTGGCCAAAAGTAAAAAAAAAAATAAAAAACCGACCCTCACTTTAACTATTTACGATTTACTTACACAAAAACTTCCCGTTAAAAAATTTACAAAACCGTCTAACAATAAAGAAAAGTAATCGGAAAAAATTAGCTCGTCCCAACGCAATTTTTTTTTCCCTGAATCATACAAAAAAAGAAAATATTAAAGATTAGCCCGCCATAACGCATCGCCCAAAAAAAACCCCGAAACATAAAAAAAAAATTATTGAGGGAAAAAATTAGCTCCGCCGCAACGCGCGGGTTCTTCTTGTCATTTCTAAAGAGGACCGATAACAAAATGTGATATCGGTTTATAGAAAAACTTGAAAAAGCGGATATCATTTTTTTAGAGACGCGTTGAGTCGTGCTTGCGCTCTAGCAATACTTTTTGAAATGTTTTATTATTTCCATTTTAGGACTAAGCTTGAAAATTTTGTCCATCTTTGTTTTTTCTCATAATAGAAACTGATTTACCCACATGCACCTACCTGGCTACATATATGAGATGCATGCGCAAATGTATTGTGGATGTGTACATATCCAGCTCTTAGGCAGCCCATAATAGTGCATCGTGAGCAGCCGCGTGACCCCAAAGTCACGTGACACCCAATTTTGTGGGTTGCCTAACGCGTGAGGAAGCCCAAACCAAAGGACGAGCGGTGAGCTAGTAACCAATCGGTTTTTTGCAAAAGTGCTCCCGCTTTCCAACGGTTACTAACATTTAAAGAAGAAAAAAAAAATCCTCACTACTTTTTTATTACCTACAAATACCCATTAAATTTTAACATTTTTAAACAAAACATTTCATATTATATATTCTCAAACTCTCAATATAATTTTATTTGCAAAATGTCTCAAAAAAACACTCCCTGAATTACCAAACATCAACAACGAAAGACTACCCGAAACACTTCCCCAACACCCGAAGAAACATTTTGTCTCGAAAATACTCCACCGTCAAACCCACAAATAAACCTCTGGCCATCATCGTTTTTCTACATAAACCAACCATTCCAACCCCAACATTACAAAAACCCGCCATGATATCTCTACAACAAATACGTACAACCCATACCTACTACACATTTATAACCCATACGACACTACATATGACTCACAACCTAATATTAACGGCTCTTCATCACAACCAAATATGAATCCCCAACCTATGTCTCTCATTCATCCATTTTAGTATGGATGATTTGACTATGAATTCTCCTTAATTTTCGGACTCCATGCCTAACAAGTTCGTGAGGACTCTCTCGTCAAAAAAGTCACGGCCCCAACTAAGAAGACGTCAAAAGAAGACCGTTCGAAATGACGAGGAACAAAGGTGTACTATATGGACCGCTCAAGAATAAATTGCATTGTGTAAATCTTGATTAGTATATCCAAAGATAGCATTGCTTGTTATATGAGAAAGAATGTTGGGTTTTGGATTGAATTTTAAAACACATGCAGAAAAATTATCCTATAACCAATTGTCGGACCTGCGATATGATAGACAGAGAATGGAAGACCATGCGTCCTAAAGTTGCTCAATTTTGTGGTGTGTACCATAACGTCAATCGGAGGGCAGTGAGTGGAGTCGAAGATAGGGATTACACCCAACAGGAATTTTTGGAATATCAAGCTTAATATGGAGTCCTGTTTATACGTACACATTGCTGGGCTGAATTAAAAGATTGTTAGAAATGGAGGGAAGTGGTAATTCCAGACTTTGAAAAAAAACAATTGGAAAAGAACAATAAATACAAGTCTTCGAGCTTTGGCTCGTTCAACACGACACAACCATTAGAGGGTAGTTTTAATTTGAATGTGGAGGCTGGTGAAGATGAGAAAGATGATGTGCACGAAGTTCAACGACCAATGGGCATGGACAGAGCAAAGAAGAAAGGGGTGGCGTCATCGACATCGTCAACATCTGAAAATGAGGAAGCGTTAGCTAGGTTGATGGTCAACGAATATGCAACTCTCAATGAGTTGTTCAACGTCATAAGGTACCAAAATCGGGAAGCGTTTTTGGAGATCAAAAAGATGGAGCTGGAACTAAAGGAACAAGAGATCAAAATGCGAGAATATGAACAACGTCAAAAAGACAAAATTTTCTACTTGCACCCTACTCATCACTTGACTGGAGTACACCTCGATCAGGTCTTGAAGATGAAGCGGGCGATCAAGGCGGGGTGAAATTTATCATATTCGTTTACGTTTTTAATTATCTATGTAATATTCACGTTTATTATTTCATACGTTTACGTTTTTAATTATCTATGTAACCTTTTTAATTCATGTATAAAAGTTTTAGTTTTATAAAGGGGCAATATCATATCTCCCTTTCTTTTAGTTGAACGAAGAATTTTATTAAAACTAGTAAGGAGCTAGTACGAAAAAGAAT
Organism: Tanacetum coccineum; assembly: GCA_026074375.1. Taxonomy (NCBI): domain Eukaryota; kingdom Viridiplantae; phylum Streptophyta; class Magnoliopsida; order Asterales; family Asteraceae; genus Tanacetum; species Tanacetum coccineum. The sequence goes on from BQNB010019115.1 coordinate 55,596, forward strand.
TACATAAAAGTTAATATCAGGCTTTGAAGCCAACTAACCCATCTAAACTTTCTCTTGGCTCTAACATTACACCAAGCAATTGATTGACTAACTATATTATCAAATAAAGTCGCCTTTTTAGGAATAATTGACGCGAAGATCACATAATTTCGATATCTCCAAAAGTGCCACCAAGCAACCAAAAAAGTAGCTTCCAAATACTCTTTCACTTCTTTTCTAATATTCAACAAATCTATCTAACCAATCCAATCTTGATACGACGCAAAATATACAATCGGCAGACCCCAGCACATTAATATATTCGAGGATATATCCCTGGCAACATTACAAGCGAAAAAAATTGACTAGTAGACTCAACATTAGAACTACATATCATGCAATGAATGGAAGGCAACTCCAAACATCGCAGCGACATAGTGAGACGAGTTGGGAGTTTAACCAAAGCTAACCTCCAAGCCAATATGTTAATTTTGATAGGAACTAACTTGATCCATCTCGTAGGAGTCCTACTGCAAATACTAAGTTGCTCCCCGATAAATTTCTTGGCCGAAGCAACCGAGAATAGACCTGAAGGGTTTAAAGATTAAACCTAACAATCTGGTTCCGTTGTTAACTCCACCAAGTGAGTAATCTTGTGCAAATCCTTTGTTTGGCTACTCTCAACAACCCATAGGTCTTTTCAAAACCCACTTGATAGGCCAGGGGAAGCAAGTTTCCTCCAAGTAAAAGTGAAATAAGGCAAAAATAAGCCAAAGTGACGAAAAAAAGGAAAAGAAAGTAATGAAGTGAAGGAAATGCCTGGTATAATTACTGATAAGGTGAATTATGATTCAATTAAAAACTTTTTTAACAATATAAACCTAAAAGTACTATCTAGTAACCTCTTTTGACGTTGATGTCCAGTGCTTACGCCCCATCGGATTTGTTTAGTTTCTTATACAAGCTTATGGTAATGTAAATAATTCATGACTATGCGTTTGAGTGGCTTACGTATACTATACTGTTCACCAAAAATTCAAGCGAGTGTGAAAATATACATATCTCTAAATTCGTGAGTTGCTTTGTCGGGTTATATATGCTTGTGATTATTAATTTGCTTAATTAAAAACGAAATACTTTCGCTTTGATTGCTTGAGGGCAAGCAATAATCTAAGTATGGGGGGATTTGATAACGCTCCAAATATACATATATAATCCCTTGTAAATATGTAAAATATCTATGTAAATATGTTAAATATTACATGTTTAGTTACTTAATTGTGTAATAGTTGTTTCAGGACGAAAAGGACTAAAAGCGTAATGATAATCCATTAAATACACTAACGGTCGTAAAGAGAAGAATCTAGAAGTGGAGTTAATGAAGATTTGATGAAAAATGCCAAAGTGCGGCACACTTCCATGAGGTACGGCGCACTTCCATGAAGTGCGGCGTACTTCGAGACGAGTTAATGCAATTTAATATTAAGGCCAAGTACGGTGCACAAATTATTTGTGCGACGTACTTCGACCTGCAGTTACTCAAGATCATAATGATTGCAATCATGGCGCAACCCTTCACTTGTCCACTTCCACCAACTAAAGCCCCCACCTCAGCTATAAATAGGGCACGAAATCAGCATCCAAAAGCATCCCAAATCTCATTTCACTCATTCACAACAAAGAAATAATCTTAGAAGGAAGTTAGGAAGAAATATTTGGGAAAGTTGAACTTGTTCTTGGTTCATCTTAATTCCCAGGTTCTAGATTATATAAGGAGGTTGAATTCAAGCTGAGAAGGCTGTGAGAAGAGTTGTTAGTAGTTTAAAGTTGAATTTTCGGGTTTCATATAGTTTTCATTTGGGAAAACTCTTGTAAAAACATCATCTTTTGCTATTGGAATCGGTATAAACACGTTTATCTTCTTGAGTATGATGTTTTTTGGAATTAACTTTCTTGATATGTGTTTTACTTTTATGATTATAGAGTAGTCATATATATTTATTTGGGCTAACATGGACAATGATATGAACAAGCTTTAACGTTATGCTTATGAATATGATCTTGATGAATTCGATGTTTAATTATCCGGATACTTGTTACATGTTTTGATTGTTCATACTTGGTGGATATAGGTCGAAAGACTCAATGTGTTTACATTTCGCGTTGTCTGTCTGTAACAATTTGATATTAGTCTTGTGAGAATTGACTAATAAAACGTTTATCAAACCGGATATGAAAATGTTTAATAGTTAATCTCATGTTTAACGAACTTGATTAAGGTATTTTATCATTATCACTTTTATACTTGAATCGATCTTAATGCATTTTATATATTGAAGATTAAAGGCCGAAAGGATTCTTTCATATGTGAAATAGTTAATTGTTTGAATGATTATCCATCTATTCATGGAATGCTTGGTTGTTTGCTTATTTGTCATCATTGTTCTCAGTCCAAATAAATATCATTTTTATATCTTGAAATACACCTTTATCTTTAGATACGTGGTAGTCTATAAGATAACTTTTAGAAAAACGTCCTGACTTTTCTTAGAATTACCAATCCTGTGTAACGACCTGGTCTTACCTAAAAAGATTATAATACATACGTAGGTTATACTTTTACCCGGGTGTTTCCATCTAATAACCGGTAATTTCAGTCTTAAAAATTAAAACTTTTGAAACACATCATTCTCCATATTTGAACATATCACATACACTGAGGAATTTGTGAATGTGTTTGTGTGGATCAATTTTAATTCTACCAGCGAATTGGTTCCCTTTGACGAGAGTCAAGTGGTTTCCTTTAATGGCGAATTCATTTACGGTTTTAGGTATTATGATTGTTGGACCAGGAGTCGGGGCGACAACACGGTCAGCTGCCCACATGGGTTAATCATCCATATGCTTGTGATTTTCAAGAATTTTTAAAAAGTGACGTAAATGGGTGATATCAAGGACAGGTGGGTAGATCACTCTTGGGTGTTTTGGTCGTTCGTCCCTTCGTTCGAATGGGACTCTCCTGTTTCGTCGACAAAGTCTATGATTCAAGGTTCTTTCGAGTTCAAATAATGGTTCAACAAGTTCAGAATTGGAAGCACGTGTATGCATCCAAAGTGAACTGTTGGATATAGATTTTGGAGAACGTTTTTAGGAAAAAACGTTTGACTACAGAAAGTGCAGTGCACTTTCTGCAACTAAAGTCACATAAAGTGAGCAGAATGATTTTTTTTGAGGTAAAAAATGTGTTAAATTTTTTTTAGATACTAAGAATGTTTATAGACATATTAAAATCCCCGGCAGAATGGCGCCAAAAACTTTGTGTGTTGTAAAAACTTTTTATTTTTATAATTACTGATTTCACGGGTTTCTTAAACCAACACATGGGTAAAGTATAACCCACGTATGTAGTATAATATTTTAGGTAAAACCAGGTCAATCCACAGAGATTTGGTTATGTTCGTATAATCAAAAAGATTGTAAAAACAAGTTATATAACATTTAACAAGATAAGTAATGAAAGAGTAAATTCATGATTAAGGAAAATATAAAACTATTCAGATAGCTTTATATATTGGGAGCAGTGGATTATTTGATCTTCAAGTCTATTCTTAATTTACATAAAATCTTTTCTCGTCAAAAGAGCATTTTTCCTAATTTAACTATTTTAACTCAAGACTTATATTTAATTGACTTAATAAAATGTATCACTCAATTAACCAAGTCACTATTATATAACATCTATTTTGTTTATCAATTAACATAAGCGGATTTCTCTAACCAAATGATAAAGATTGTAGACAAATCTTTAAAATCACATAGTATATAATGAGTCTTTCGACCTATACCATTATGCGTATATAATCAAAAAGAGATAAACAAAGTTTACAAGATAAAATATGATAGGATTTCAACATAAACATGAGATTGACAAGATCACAACAATACAAAATACTTCTTTATTATATTAACACATCCGAGTAGTCATAAGAGGTTTAGCCTCTCATGGCTACTCAGTTCATAATAACATAAATAAAGAGAGTAATAAGAGACATACAAGATTTGGCTAGATCACAGATGGATAACCTAATTACAAAAACTAAACTATATATAACCAGTTCTTATTCAATATAACTAAATTATAACACGTCTTCTTTGGTGTTTCTTCTTCTTGGAATGATAGAGAGAGTATTCTTGATGATTTTAGAGAGATTTTGTTGTTCAAGTATGTGTGAATTGATATATGATGAGATATGAAATGGCTTGGAAATCCCCTCTATTTATAGGTTAAGCGAGACCAGAAGTGCGGCGTACGTCTGTCTAAGTCGGCTAAGTTTCATTAATGCCGAGGATAAGTGCGGCGCACATTTGGGGATAATCGGCGCACTTCGAGTATTTACTGATTTCATTTATTTTGCGGGCAAGTGCGACGCACATAGATGTTTGTGCAACGCACTTCTTCAGTGTCTTGGATTTTATTTTTTATTTTCTTCTAACTTCACTTCCATAAGGTATAAACACTTATATTTTGGTCTTTTTGTTCTTGGACCTTCTTTAAGTGAACATGCATATATTTCATGCTATTAAGTCTCAAAAGTTCACGAGAAATGATAATATATATATGCAATAACGCCATCGAAAATATGTATAATTAAGGCATTATCAACACAATTAATATTAAATGAAAACAAACATACCAAGTACTTTAATTCATTATAAAATTAAAATTGCATAATATCCCTTATCCAAATACTAAAACACAGATCTACATGAAACTACTAGCTAAACAAAGTCTAATGCTCCTAGCATGTTGAGTAAGCTTTCCTTTTGGTAAAGCCTTCGTAAAATGATCAACTAGATTATCATCTGTGTGAACTTTAAGAAGATTAATTTCACCTAATTCAATACACTCGCGAATGTAATGTTATCTTCTATGGTAGTGCCTGGAGCCATTTTGAACCCTCGGTTCGTTGGTGATAAGAAGTGCGGCAGAATCGTCGCATAACATCTTAATCGGTTCGTTTATTGTTGGTACGATACCAAGCCCTGAAATAAACTACATAATCCAAACAGCTTTCATTGCAGCTTCTGAAGCAGCTATGTATTCAGCTTCTGTAGCGGACATTAAAATAGTACTTTCCTTGGAGCTTTTCCAGTCTATTGCGCCTCCATTCAATACGAAGACGTATCTTGTTTGAGATTTTATATCATCTCTATCAGTCTCGAATCTAGTATCGTAATTGCAAGTAACCCTAAGCTCAGCTTCAGGATTTCCACCATAAACCAAGAACATATCTTTATTATTTCTCAAATATTTAAGAATGTTTTTCACAGCAGTACAGTGTGGTTCACCTAGATTCTGTTGAAGACGGCTTGTTATGTTTTGCGCGAATGCCACATCAGGTCTAGTGTATCTAACCACATACATAATGGATCCTACAACCGAAGCATAAGGAACATTTTGCATACGCTTCACCTCTTCAGGTGTAGAAGCACCTTGTAATTTATTCAGGTCAAGTCTTTCTTGCATGGGGATGTTACCACGTTTGGAATTATCCATCCTAAATTTTTTCAAGATTTTATCCATGTAAGCACTTTGACTTAGTCCAATTAACCGCTTAGATCTATCTCTATAGATCTTGATTCCAAGAATAAATGCCGCTTCTATAGCACCCCGTGTTTTCAGGTCATTTTACGACGTCATTTATTTCACTATTTATTTTAGTCTCGTACGCGTTTGCTCTTAATTTGAATCGTTAAGTTAAATCGCGTAAGCTAAAAATTATCATTCAACGTAAACGGGCATCAAACAATTAAATGTTTACATCAAGCAAGTGTTAGATAATTATTTGGAGGATAATTACTAACTTTGCACATTTTATTTTTATTGGTTACGTAAAGTGTATACGTTTCGCGATAAAATATGTTTAGGCATTCACAAAACCACCAAAACTTATATACGCTTCTACAAATACCAATTATTATACCCAATACTCAAAAGTTTTATAAAACTTCACATATGTTACTTATGGTAGCCGGATTACGCATAAAAGAAACCACCAAGGAAGTCAAATGATACAAGTATACACTTAATATTTAACAAATACCTTCCTAAACTACAAGTAACACTTCAATATTGATACAAGATATCAAAGATATTTCCTAGACCCTCCCCCTAATTTCGGATACAAGGAGCTCCCAAGGGGACATAAAGCACACAAAATCTCAACTAGGACTTGTACAAACTCTAGCACTTATCACCTCTAGTTCATGACTAGTGAAATTGACCATCTTTTCTCCTTAATTCCCTCCTATGGTTCCTACTAGTCTTGACTACTCTCTAATAGTAACTTGGACCAAGGTTGATATATAAATACATGCACATCTAGTAATATATCTCACACACTCATTTCCTTAGTAGAAAACTTCACTCATTCTCTTTGTTTTCTCCTCCTAGGCCACGGCTAAACCACAACACCCTTACACAATCCATACAATTTTATTTACCACATATTCAAGTATTCTAACATCATATCTAAGGTATTCGAAGGTAAATTGAAGGTTTGGTTTAGTGTTTAAAAGGGTTAATCAAGAAAGGTTCAAGATTAGGGTTTTCATTAGAAGTTAGGGTTTATAGTCTTGAAAGCTTGGGTTTTATATCTAAACTAGGGTTTAGATCTTGTTTCTCTTCATCATACTTCATCCCAAGGTTATCTAAAAACCCTACACTCTTTATATTTGTGATTTTATGTGTATGTGATGTTTATATAGTAAATCACCATCTAGGAAACATATTAACATGTAAAATGGATTTTTACACTTGATCATGGTTTGATATGCTTTTTTATATGTTATATGAATGTTAAATACATGTTAGAATGGAAGTATAAGCATTATACAAGTATGGTTTAGCTTATAAAAAATATATATAAACTAGTTGCTTAAAAAGTTTACTTATTAAGTTTACTTATTAAGTTTATAAGTAAAAGTGATGTAAGGACTTGTTATCATGGACATTACTTGGACAAATGATGGACTAAAGAACCTAACATATATGATACATGTGATATAATGTGTTGTAGGGGACTTGTAGCAATTTGACTAAGCTAAAAACTTATAAAAAGAAGTTTTATACACATTTTAACCAAGAGATCCAAACTTTCTGTTTCAAACACGAAAATAAAATATTTATTTTATGTTTTTATAGAATACTACATGTCATGAAGATCGTAGGCATATAGAGAACTCGAAAATCCGAGCTATAACGAAAAAGATACGCCATTTGCAAGTTTTACGATAATAAAAGCTTTTATAAAAACAATTTTATAAAAACTTATTATTTTCAAATTCTGATAAAAATATATAATTATTTTTCATAGAAAGTACATATTTTTAGGATTCCAAAACATTAAGAATCATAATTATTTGATCAATAACGAAGGAGTTATGGATTTTTTATGTTTACGATAATAAATACTTTTATAAAAATAACTTTATAAAAACAACTTATTGTTCATCTCTGAAACTTTTTGGAAAATATTTTAGTTAAATATAACTTTTAATTACGAAGACGTGCTCGAAAGAATCGCTAAAATCGAAGTTAAAACGAATAATATATGACTTTTACGAGATTACACTAATTAAATTTATAAAAGTTCATGAACAGTAAAAAGTACTGTTCATCAGGGGACTTAAAATACTAAAATGTAATATTTTGATAAATCTTTTTAATACAAAAGCGTGGACGTAAAGAACGTACAAAATGGGCTTAAAACGAGAAAGTTACGCCATTTTTACTAAAGTGATATTTATAAACATTTTTACTTTATAAAAATTATTTCACTAATACAATTAGATGGTGATGTAGCTATATAGAATTATATACGGTGTTAGTTATTCAAAGTTCTTAGTACTCATACGATCTATAATTAATTAGGATGCACCAGGACACATACGTGATTGGTATCAAGAGCCAAGGTTATAGGATGCACTCGAGGTGAGTTCATAGTCCCACATTTTACATTTATAATGATTTACAATATTTAGGGGTGTTACAGATTGGTATCAAGAGCCAAAGTTATAGAGAACCAGGTCAAATATTTTTACATGGACTATAATCGTTTTCAAACATTGCATTCACACAAAGGGTTTTTACGAGACATACACTCATTAGTTGTTGCATTAGTTGGTTAGACTAGATGCATTCATGATTGATATACGTGTTTATAATAGATATTACGTATATTACGATAAGAGTCTTATATTAGTACTTATATAAGCTACTTTTGATTTTCAGATTTTGTCATGTCGGATTCAGAGGATTCCACGGTCACTTACACATCCATATCTAGTAATGATGGATCATTGGAGGTAGGATCTCTTGGCATGGTGGTCAACGGATATGACGGACTACCGATGCACCCACCATCTCTTGATTATGCGCCCGGTCCTGAGCACCCACCTTCACCTGTCTATGTATCATATGTACCGGAGCATGCATACCTAGAGTTTATGCCACCTGAGGATGATATGCTTCTAGCTGAGGAGCAGCCACTGCCTGCTGCTGTCTCACCCACTACTGATTCACCGGGTTATATTACTGAGTCTGATCCCGAGGAGGATCCAGAAGAGGAAGATGATGAGGATCCTGAGGATGATCCAGCTGATTACCCCACTGACAGAGATGATGAAGGGGAGGAGGAGTCCTATGAAGATGATGCTGATGACGAGGACGAGGATGAGGAGGAGGAGCACCTAGCTCCGACCGACTCTGTCCCGCTACCCGCATATCGTACCACTGCCAGGATATCTATCCAAGATCAGACACATATTCCATTCACGTCTGAGGCAGAGGTTGAAATACTTCTTGCCATATCTATTCTGCCATCATCACCACTTACATCATACTCATCACCACTACCGCATATACCATCCCCACCATTACCAGTATCATCACCATTACATATGTCACCTCCGCCACTACCTGCTAGTCTTTGATAAGTGCTTAATTACACATATCTTTTACCTCTAAAAACGAGCTTAAATGACCAAAAATAGACAAACTACCACTAACGGTTAGTTTTTAGTCTTTACTCACTCCGTTAGGCTACAGAGCTGCCTTTTGATTCGGTTGTACTCATCCTTTAGGCTATAGAGGTGCTATGATCCGGTTGAGAGCCGAGTCAGCATCTACTTCCCATCCACTACCACTACCTATTGTACTTCCACATACCAAGGCATCTATGGCTATGATGAGAGCTGCTGCATTGTCCACCTACATCTTAGAATCTCAATCAGAGACACCACCATCAGGGACACTACTACTTTTACCTATACCATTACCTACATTATCACCACCTTTGCTTCTACCCTCTACTGACTATAGAGCGGATGTTCTCGAGGTTACGTTACCGCCTCAGAAGAGGTTGTGCATTGCTCCCGGTCCAAGATATAAGATCGGGGAGTGTTCATATGCTCCTACTGCTAGGCCTACTGGAGACTTTAGAGTAGATTATGGTTTTGTTGGCACTCTGGATGCCGAGATTAGACGTGACCCAAATAGGGAGATAGGTTACGGGATTATTGACGTCTGGGTGGATCCAGATGAGATTGCAGACGAGATACCAACGACTGATGTGGCAGAGTTGGGTAAGAGGATGACCAATTTTGTTACGACTATTAGACAGGATACATATGAGATTTATGAGAGACTTGACGATGCACAGGATGATAGATTATTGATGAGCGGTCAGCTCAACTTGCTACGTAGAGATAGGCGTGCCTATGCTCGCACAGCTAGACTTATGGAGAGTGAGACCAGAGCTTCTCGTAGGGCTTGGGTACGGTCGATAGATGCCAGTGATACGACACGCTCTGAGGTTAGCGTACTACAGACTACGGTTTAGCACAACAGACTGAGATTAGAGATTTGCGGGCAGCAGACCACATATGACATACACAACTCACAGAGGCACTGACTCTGCTGAGGACATTGCAGACTCAGATGGCAGCATTACAAAGTCAGCAGACACCTGCTAGGGATCTAGTACATCCTGATGTACCGGAGGAGGCTGATAGTAGTTCTTAGATCTGGTTATGTCTTAGCTATGTTGTATACCCTACTAAGTATTACGGGGTAACTCCTAGCTAGTAAGGATCTAGGTTTTATTTTCATTTTGTAACCTAATGGCAGTGATCATTTTGTAACTGAATCGGTCATGTATGTTTCCAGATTATATATGGAAGGGATGTATTATGTCATGTCTGTAATCGAATTTATTATGAATGAATGTCGATTTAGCTACACCATTGTTAATTTCAATTCAGTTGTATATTTCACTGTGTGATGTGACCTCACTTTATTTATTGTGTATTTGTAATGTCATGGTTATGATTTGTATGAAATCTAACAGGTATTATATTTTCTTGTGATTTGAAGAAAATACCTCAAAGAAAGCACCCAAAACCAAAACCACCCAGCCACAACAACCACCCCACTACTTCTACGACCTAATTTGGGGGTGTTACAGCTTCCCCTAAATATTTTATGGCAAAACACTTTCCAAGATATGACTTTACACTTTGTAACATTGGAATGTTGTTTCCTATAATAATTATCTCATCAACATATAAGATGAGGAATGTAACATTACTCCCAATATCCTTTTAATATACACATGGCTCATCAAGATTTGGGCCAAAACCAAACCTTTTAACTTCCTCATCAAATCTTTTATTCCAGCTTCTTGATGCTTGCTTAAGTCCATAAATGGATCTTTGAAGCTTGCATACTTTTCTAGGATGTTTAGGATCAATAAAACCTTTAGGTCATACCATATAGATATCTTCATTAAGATAACCATTTAGGAAGTCGGTCTTGACATCCATTTACCATATCTTATAGTCATAGACGCCGCTATGGCTATAAGAATCCTAATAGCTCTATTTTCTGCTACAGGTGAGAAGGTTTCTTCATAATCAATCCTGTAGGTTTGAGTAGAACCCTTTCCTACAAGACGAGCTTTATAGGTATGTACATTTCTATCCATGTCGGTCTTTTTTTGAAAAGCTATTTACTCCCAATGGTCCTACCATTAGGAGGAAGATCAACCAACCGCCAGACTTGATTATTGATTGTAGTTTTTATACACTATAAAATATTATATAAAATATAATACTTTAAAAGAGAAATTAAGAAAATTACCAAGTTACCCTTCGATAAAATTCACTCTCAAAAATATATATAATATAATATATAATATGTATATTAAACCGGGTAAGTATGATCACCCGGGTCGTTTTCCCAACGACTAGTGAAATTAAAACCTCGTTTAAGCTTGGATTCTGATTTGAATGTAGCAAATATATGATTTGAATATCTAAAGCTACAATTAAAATGGACAATTAAAAACAATTAAACTATACGGGAATAAAATGCGATAAATAAACAAGAAAATAATTTTAATCCCTAAAAATGTAAACTAAATTTATAAACCTAAGATATGACAAAAGAAAATTTTAGAAACAGAAATTACTATTTTTGGCTTTTTAGTTTAAAAGATATGAATTTTCTAAAATTTAAACTAATTAAAAACTATAAAAATAATAAAACTATTAAAAATAAAGTCCTAAAAGTTTTATAAAAATAACACTAAATAAAGAAAGTGAGCAGAAATTTTATAAAAATAAAAGCCATAATTT